>JANSTT010019076.1:0-12256 GCA_026745375.1 Platyura marginata | reverse complement strand
AAAATTTTTCTATACTCAAATCAAAAAAAAAAAAAAATGTGTATGAAAAAAATATATATATATATATATATATATATATATATAAACAACAAATTTAGACAACCTGGGTGGAAGCAATCTATTTAATTCACATTCACCCGTAATTTCATTTTCCACATTAACTACAATACTTAATTGATTTTTTTCTCCCTGGCCTCTACTACTTTTTGGTGATGGAAGAGAACTGTAAAATAGAAGATTCTTAACTTAAATAATTACCAGAAAAATACCTACAAACCTATTGTTTTCACTCAACAAAGATATGTGGCAATTCCATCCAGATTCAAGGCCCATTTTTTCGGAGAACACACGCGATCGAAGTTCATTCTCTTTACTAAAATGAACAAAACGAACACAAGCCCTATCCAATTGCTCAATTAATTGAACAATATCCGTTTGAGCCTGATATTGCATCGTTACCATTCCGATAAAAACTTGATGGCATTGCATCTCAAAGCATCCATTAACATCGGTTATGTCTTCTTCTTTGTTTTCGGAAAATAACAACGAATCACTACTGATTGAATGATGTAAATTTCCATGTCTCTCATAAGCACATTTTGTATGATCAGTATGTGACATTCGATATTTGGATTCTGGAGGTAGTTCCAAGTAAGCCGTATTGCTGTTATTCTCTAAACATAGGATTAAATATTTCATTTAAAAACGCGTGGACAAGTAGTATAATGTATAAATGGAAGGCCCTCTAAAAGGAATCCGATCCTCCCAGGGGGTCTGTTCCTTAGCAGCGAATTCACTAGCATCATCAATTTTTAATCTAACATGTTCTAAATCGTAGGCGCAGAACTCGATGCTAGGGAATTTGATGCTATGGCATTCGACGCTAGGGAATTCGATGCTAAGAAATTCGGCGCTATGGCACTCTCACCAATTTTATTTTGAGCTCGCAATTATTAAAATGTTTGCATTTCTACAAATTTTCGATGCTATGGCGTTCGATGGTAGGGAATTCGATGCTAAGGACTGTTCCCCTCCCAGGTCAAGCAACGACCCAATGGTAGGTTCCATTATTATAATCGAGAAAAACACTTTTGCTGTTTGGCATTTACGGATAAATCCCATTCACGTTCATCATGATTCATCATTTGAAAATCTTTAAATTAAAACGATTATACATACCACCAGCTAAAGCCCCACTGATTCCATGTCTCAACGGACGATAAGCGAATGCAGTACAATAAGCCGTTAGTGCACTTCTTTGATAGAAATCCTACAAAAAATTACTGCTTTTATGTTCAAATCACAAAATATAATTATTTCACTTATACTTGAGCTCTTTTTCTTTCTTGAGGTCCAAGCGGTCGCAAATCTTTACCATCCCAAAAATCATCACAACAATCTAATACAATGTCAGCCGTTCCTTGTGTCAGCAATTGCAAAGATCCACTATGAACTTCACGCATTACTACTGATAAGCAATGTGGAAAAGGCACCTACATTATTAGTTTAGTAAAGAGTCCGATATTCCAAATAATATGTCATCTCACCTTAACTTTAGAGGTCAACTGAAGTTGTCTGGCAAACCTTATATCTCTTTTAAGTACTTCAGGTTGCTAATGAATTAAATCCGTTAAAAAATACTATGATTTTATACTAAATCATTACCAAATACATATAACTGGCAATCTGCCCTTCTAAATTAAATATTTCTTTGGCATGTTGTGTAAAGCCAATTTGTTTTGCTAATTCACAAAGACACCGGCTGAAAGTATTTAATTTATACAATTATTCACGACTTTTATGTAAATATGTAGAAGTTTATTAATAAATCTCTGAAAATTAACTAAAAACACAAAACGTTTTTAAATGGGGTGAAAATGTTTGTCGTAGATTTTTTTAGCCCAAAAATGTATCAAAATGTCAAACTCCAAACAAAAAGCATTTCCAAAATACGTGCTATTAAATTAAATTATTAGAATTGCTGCTAGGCAGTGCTGTGCTATTTACAATAAGTTTTGTTAATGAAAGAGAGGTAGGGGAAGGTTTTTTTTTAATTCCCCTTTCTTGCCCTTCACTTTCTTATCCACTTTCCTATTTGTTTTTGTTCTTTTTTATGCAAGAATACATAAAAAAAACAAACCTTTTATAGAAAATCTTAAATTTTTAGCTTACTTAGCCTCTTACATTTTGGACGAGCCAATGAGCTACAACATTTTCAACTTTTTTGTTAAAAATAATTGATTTTGATGTTGTAATGTTTTGAATTACGTCATTTCATTTAACAAGTTATTCACAAATCATATACAAACGCTGCATACCACAACCTACTATATTATATACATATGTAGTAGGGTGTGTGCATACTCAACATTTCGAGTGCAACCGAAAATGAAAATATTCGAATTTTTGAAATATTTTTGTATTAAATGTAAATTAGTAAAATAAAAAAGGAAAAATGAAAAAAAGCATTGATGGTATGCCTAGTACATACCCATGCATAAAGCTATTCAATCTCGACTCAACGATCGCATACCGATTGGTTACTGGTACTAAATCTTTGTCTAACATTGCAACCGCAGTGACATGACCACAAAACCGTGCATAATGTTCCTGTGTTTGCGGACAGCATGTATTTACCAATATAGCTAGACCTATAAATTGCAGGCGAAAGAAATAATTAAAATTGAAAAACAGTTTGTAAGATGTTTTTTTTGTTTGCATCGCAATATTTTAGTTTTTGTTAGATTAGATGAGTTATGAATGTTTATAATAAAGTATTTTATCACTTACCTAGCGGTTTTAGAGAATTTACATAGTTTTTCCATTCATGGTCATCAAACTCAACTTTAAATGGACTATGTTGATCATGGGTTAAATCAAGAACTTCAGCAATTGCTCCAGGTTTATCGCCACGTGATTCCTATTCCATTTTTACATATTTATACATCTATCAATAAAAGAAAACAAAACAAAAATTACCTCAGACTCTAAGCTACTCTTACTTAATTTTGAAGTTTTCTCTGCCGAGTCTCGTAAAAAAAATACTTTTTCAGCTGTCGGATTTGGCCATGACAATATTCCTTTTTTATCAACACAACATAGGGCCGTTATTGAACCTAATACCTGAACAACATTAGCACTACGTCCCAGCAAATTGCTACTACCTTGCCAGAGTCGAAGCCAATTCATCAATACTTGACGTACCGGCAGCCGAGTTTTTTCACATTCAAATGTGGGTGTATCTAGATCTTCTTGAAATGATTTCGTTTCGACTTTAATTACCAATTCTGAAATAGCTAAATGTGTCTCCAATCTAATGGAGAAAAAAAAATGATTAACAATCACATCCAGAAATCTATAAATTAAATGTGTAATTACCGTGCGATGCCCCACAAATTTATTGAAATCCACATAAATGGAAATACAAGTGGTAAGATAGGAATTATTGAGCATACAGGTAATTCTAGAAAAAGTTCTGTCCAATGCAATGAGGATGTATCTAAAATTTTATAAAACACTTTTTACATACAAATTTGGAACAATGAGCCTTGCTCCTTGATAGTCATATTTGGACGTACTCCGTAAGTAACTCCGAACATCGTTTTAAAATGGCAATCTTGAAAAAGTTAATCTCATCTTCAAACAAGACATTATTTTGCTTTGTTCAGAAAGTTATCCCTTCTAGTTATCACTCTGATCTAACGATCCTCTTGAAATTGATCGTATAGCTATTGGGATGACGGTATTCATTACTTTAGCGCTACAATCTTGTAGATTGACAAAACAAATATATTATTCATCCATGTCTTCCATCGTATCACTTTTAAGAGGTTTTATGTGGAGTAGTCACAAATATCTCCTATTCCATATGTTTTAACCTAGAATATTTTATTTTGTGTGCCCTCAAGGTTCTAATCTAGGTTATCTTATTTTATATTAGATCTTAAGTGTACAGTTATACTTGTATAATATTTAAGGAACTAACCTTGTACACTACATTGAATAAACCACATACATACAATGTTTGGTAACTCATTATTAAAGTTAAAGTTTTCAAAAATTGATGACCACCAAAAACCACAATAATTGCAACGAAGATATATAAATAAGAAATGTAAATTTTGCAACGTTGGACTGATTCAGAGCGATAATAATTTCTAATTGCTATTCGGTACTAAAATAATATCTACCTTTAAATAAAACATCACTATGCCGCAGTGCTCCAAAACAAAGACAAATCATACATGATGCTATAGAGCCCCATTGTTGAATATATTTTGTGATTAACTAAAAAAAAAATGGAATCAGTGCTCAATTAGAACATTAGATTAGATTAGTACCAAATATCGTTGTTGATTGTAAATTGTTGCCGGTCTATTTAAAAAGTTGTTTAATGTTGTTTTCAGTGTTTCCAAATATGGTGTCGATTGCATTACGCACACAAGATCTGGTAAAGGTGCTCTTGCCGTCGGTCGAAGTGGAGGTTCTGCATGCTACATTAAAATTAAATTATAAGAATTAAAATATAAGTATGAATGAATATAAGAATTTATATAAGAAAATTAGAAATAATCAAAAGTTATCTCAAATCTATGGGCTGCTTACAACTCAGTGACAGTGCACTAATATCTCAATTTGTTAAAAATTTCGTGATGTACTGTGAGCATAAGCAGTTTATTCCAATGCATTCCAATTTGTTGAATCTCCTGTAGTTTAAAGAGATACAACTTCTCTTCTTGAGAGTCAATTATAGAATGTTACCGAACAAATTATATGGGACCCATTCTCAGTGTTATTTGAAACTAAATTTTCAATAGTCAATTCGTTGAAGAGTGTTTATTACAAATTATCTACTTTTATTTAGTAAAGTATTTACCTGAGCAAGTCCATACGTCTCACCGCATTGAAATGTGTGTTTACCATTTTTTTCAATACAAATACCGGGTGATACTTGACCAGGACGCATTATTATGTAGTCCCCGCGTACCAAAAGTGCCCAAGGAAGGTTTAGAATTGCATTATCCCTATAGGTCCATTGCAATGTTACACATGGTGAAATTGGACAACATAAATTTGGATAGTTCTCCTGAATCCAATCTTTGCATAAGGTTTTTGCTAACTTTATGTCATGTACAACATTTTTTATTTTCCGGTGAATTTCCGTGCGGCGTAATTCATAATCATGAATAACTAACCCCACCGTTCCAAGTAATATAAAAAGAATAAGTGTTCCAGCAATATTATGTTTAGTAATGTACAGACCAAAAATAACGAGAACAGTAGCAAAAATTGGAAACAATCCTAACGGATTTTGATACGGTTTCTTTACAAAACATTCGAATTTGGTCCATGAGCTACAATAACAAATTTATTTTTATTTATGGTAAATGTCAAATTTAAATAAGAAAAACCTTTTCTTTTTGAAAATATGCTCGCGTTCCTTTAAAACTGTTTCAATATCGTCTAGAAGGATCTGTAAAGCTACCTCTGTTGTTAATCCTAATTGCAGATTTGTAGACATTTTTTTAAACTAAAAACACAATTGTTTTACAAACACATTTTCTTTCAAGTTAAATATACTAAACAAACATTTACATAACTCATAGTTTATTTTGATATTTATATTTGCTAAAGTTTGTAATAAAAAAAAATAACCACAAAAAATGAACAAAACATAATTTTTCAGCGATACTTATAACTTATGCAGTATAAAAATATTAAATGTTTTTTCCAAATCCAAGTGAATAGTATTTGAGGTACTAAATACGAGTTAGTTACGGATTTTTATTATTTATTAATTTTATTTTAACATGTCCACCAATAAAGCATTTTGTCTCGTTCTTACATACTAATTATTTTGATTTATATGTCCTTCTCTAAATGTTCTGAGTTTATACTGACATTCATGTCTAATTTAATAAAATAAGCTGTTACAAAAACATTTTAAACGAGTTTTCATGAGGTATATAACTTATTGTTTGTTTCACCCTCATATAAACCTTGTTTGTCATCAGTTTTCAGTCATAAAATTGTGCCTAGTGTAAAGGCACTCTTAAATTATGTAACTACATGAAACTATAAATTCAGGGTTGCCATATAAGAACAGTTATGGCGAAATTCGCAGATTTTATTGATTGAGTTTACACTAGGCATCGTTTCTTATGACTTGTATTAGAAAACATGCATTAGATCTAATAATATAATCTATGAGGACACGGAATTTAACTCAAATCAACAGACAATCTTCTACATTAATATAAAATATTAATAGTTTGACGATAAATTATAACGCGGTGTAAAATCAGTATGAAAATAAGTACGTTTATCTCCGACATTAGCCTTAAAATTTTATTAATCGCATAAACGTCACAATTCTGATACTTTTTAAGTGAACGTTGGTAAAATGCATTCTTGAAGTGAACGCACTCCGAACTGTATTCGCCTTCGTTTTTTCTCGATTTCTCATTTCGCAAGGAGAAACTGGCTGATAAAGAACCTCGCATGGGATTTCAACAATTTGGTTTTTACAAATATATCGATATTATTTTTATTACAACAATAAATGTGAAAAATTTTTAATTATTACATTGTATTTAATAGTGAAAAAATGAAAATGAACTAGAACTAAGATTATATATATCACTTATTATTATAAATTTTTTATGGTGATGTCATATCGGGCGTTGGCACAAATACGCCATTTTGTGCTTTTCTCTTATTGACCTAAATTATTTTTTTTTACTAATAATTTTTCAAAATAAAAATGCCAAGAATCGATCCACAAAAATTATTAACGTGTTTAAGCGTTTTACTTGCACCTAACGGTGGAATACGTAGTTCCAATGATGTAAAGCGGCTAGCTGGCTTAATGGCAAAATTTTCGAAAAAGCTTGTTTCCAAGTGCATATATATTCAGATTCTTAAATGCACTGAAACCGATTTGCTTTGCCAATTTATGACTGCTGGCGGATGGTCACTGTCTCACATGTGGCTTACTGACGGAATTTTAACCAAAAATTGGCCATTAGTACAGGAAATCTTAGAGTTACTGTTGCTATGTCCGGTCGATGTTCAAAGGTTAAAAAGTAATTCGTCACCAAAACTTGTTAAGACTTTATCGAAAGACGGGGGCAATGAAGCTGTACGTATTTTGGCCACAAAATTAGTAGAGCAATGGCTAAAATTTGTTAAAAGTGAGACTCAAACGGAAAGCGCTATAACTACTGGCAAATTTAAATTGAAAGATGATGCTGTTGCAACAATCGCTGTTCCAGCTGCTGGAGACAATAAGGATATACAAGGTAATTCTATTCCACCTACTACTTTATTTATTGAACCACAATCATCAGAGCCAAATATAGAGAATGAAGAATTAGTTGATGATCCGTTAGCGTCACCAATACGTAGTGATTTGATAGAATCAAATGATGTAGATAGTGTAAATGTGAGTGATGTGAAAGTAAAAAGGGATGAACATAAACCAAAAAGTTTAGTGTATAAAATAACTGTAAAGGACGGAAAACAAGTGTTTGCTAATGTGGACTGTGCAGAGAACAAAAGTGACGATTCTATAAAAAAAGAAATTAAAACTGAACTAAATGACGAAACTAATGATAAAAATGACGATATTGAACAAAATTCTAGTGATTCTTTTGAAAATAAAGATAAAACAATTTCAAAAAGTAGTGGCAGCAGTAATGTATTTAGCAATAAAAGTAAAAAAAGTGAATATTCTGAAAGAGACAAACAAAAAAATAAAGATAAAGACCCTGAAAAAAAACGAAATAAATATGATACCGAAAAAGTTGGTGAATCGCCGAGTAGTCGATCGTCTGACAGTAAACGTAGTTCGTCTTCACACAGGCATTCATCATCGCGACATCGTAGCAGCAGTAGTAGCAGCAACAGCAATAATAACAAAAAATCCAGTCACAAATCAAGCAGTGGTAGTGATACTTCAAAAAATAGCGATAATTTATCGAAAAAGGATTCACATCCATCTACGAAATTGTCAGAGACCTACAAAGAAAAGGATAAGATTCATCAAAGACGTGATAAAAGTCAGGTGAGTAGAGATAAAGAAAAAACTAATCGTGACAAAGAAAAATCTGTTCGTGAAAAAGATAAAATAGGCCGTGACAAAGACAAAGAAAAAATCGACCGTGAAAAAGAGAGCAAATCTGGTCAGCCTGTGTTATCACAAGAGGAGAAAGACAAAGATGCTATAGCAAAAATGACTATGCCATCAATAAATAAACTTGGAAAAATTCCGAAAAAAATCAATAAAGAGGAACCGGAAGACTCTGCAAATAATGCGGTAGTGAGTACCAAAAAACCTTCCATATCAATAGAAGTTCGAAAAGACACAGAAAATAGGCCTAAAACAGTCAAAACATTCAATTCGAAATTCAGAAGTCATGGTTTAGCTGAAGAAGCACCACCACCACCATCAAGAAAGGATTTGAAACGTCCGAATACAAATCCATCAAAAGAAGTAGTTCCTGGAAAGATATCAGCAATATTGTCTGGTACAGCAACAACAACAAAGCGACCAAGTTCACCGCCCTTGAATAAAAAAGATGCAATTTTGGAGAAAAAACTTAAAATCGATACGGAAGTTAATGAAGAGAAACCTGGTGCTATTAAAATAATTTCACCAAAACCATATCGGTTAGTTGAGTCTGATATGTTTATGGATGCCTTGTATGCGGCTACTACTAAAAAAGATAGCTCCCGCAAAAGAAAACGAAAACTCAGTTTAACTGGCAAAGAACAAACCATAGGGGAATCTCCAAAAGGAGAAAAACAAGCTCCGGACCTTGAACTGTCAAAAGATACTACCACAAATGAAGTTGTCACTACGCCATTGAAATTTTACCAAGATACATTAGAAGGTTGTGAAAAGGATGGAGACAAATTGGAAGAACCTGAGAAAATTGAAAATGAGAATGAAGACGAAATCGACGAGGATATTGAAACAAAGAAAACAAAGACTGTTGAGGATGTTATTTCGGAAGAGTCGAAAACGTCCATTGAAAGCGAAAAAATTCTGGAAGAAAATGTCAATATGGAAATAGCAAATTCCGAAATAAAAGAACGACTAAGAGTTCCCGGTCCTGGCTGTGGACCTGATGGTCCGCCTGGTGTCTTAGTTATACACAGAAAAAAGGGCCCAAAGAAACAACTTAAATGGCGACCACAGGAAACATTGGAGGAAATACGCTACTTTGAACTAGATGAAAATGAACGCGTTAATGTGACCAAAACATTTGTGGATATGAAACAAATCGAACGATGCAGCGAACGAGACGCATTTATTATGGCTAGAAAATTGAATGCTGACGATACAATGACTGAACAAGTGGAATGGAAGAAGATGATTTTGATTGACGATGTGCCACCGCATCCAAATGGGGCCAATAGCAAAGAGAGAAAAATTCAACAAGATCGTGAACGAACTTGTCTTAAAGCACTATATTTTAATCGTATTATGATACCTGATAGTCCTGCGGAGCCGGATATGGAACAATATAAAATTACCGATCCACAAATAATACCATTCGATGATATAACAGGCAGTGTCGATGCAATTAACAACTTTACAAATATGCCATGGCCTGAGCCCAGAGGGTCTCCACCGCACAAAGGGTCTAACTTTGACGATTCTTCATTTTCTAATTTTATATCATTTCAGTATAATAATAATAGTCCGCCGCCATGGGCAAACGTTCCGCCACCAAACAATATAGTATCCGATTTTAATTCGGGACCACCAGATGTTGTGAATATGGGTCCAATACAACCTTTTGGTCCTGGACCTGTAGCTAGTTCCGGACCTAGACCAGGACCAAGGCCCGGATTTTGTCCGCCACCACCTAACTTTCATAATTTCGGTCCACCACAACTAGATTCTATTCGTTCGCAAGGGCCGCCGCGTGGTCCAAACGCTAATTGGTTTAGACAGAATGGACCCCAACAAAATCATTGGCGACTCCCAATGGATAACTCAGGAAATCGACCGCCATGGATGAATCGAAGTCGTATTTGCAAATCATTTCAAAAAGGTTTTTGTCGCAAAGGTGATAAATGCAATTTTTTGCATCCCGGAATCAATTGTCCTCCATTTTAGTTTAAGTAGGGTTTTAAAATTATTTAATTTATTAACCAAAACAAGCAATTTTCCCCATTTTTTATTTGTCAATTTAATGTTGACCTCGCGTTGCATAAATACACACGCATTCGTTAGTGTAGTGACGTAAGATGTAGGTTTATATTTATAACAATGAATTATTAATTTATTATTTTTATTTATTTAAAATTGTAACTATAGTTCGCCAATTGAACAATAATTACTTCGTAATAGCGGCTACTTATTTAAATTAGGCATCTGAACAATTAAACAACTTATTGGGATTACGTCCAATTATAGAAATTACTTTAGTAGACACAAGAAAGGTGTTACTATTTTTTTTTCTTAAATATTTAAGTTTTTCATTATTTTGAAATTTAATTTTTATTCATCATGATTATTTCATCTCATAAAAATTATGCAAAATATTTTCACGTATCTTAGGTGTCCATTTCAACATCAATTTTTCTACGCTACTCTTGCAACATTGTTTTGGTTTTGTCGTTATAGAGTTTGGTTTTGTGTAAATATCACTATGATTTTTGGAGTATATTATTACAGTTACTGTTACAGCGTAAGTATTATTTAAATTTAATCCTACAATAACAATAGTGTTGGACGGGGGGGGGGAATAAATTAGTAATTTAATATTGTTTATATGCTAAACTTTCTTTAAATTTGTTATATAGAAATGATTTTTTACGAAGTTGTGACAAATTTCACAGAATGATTCATTTTGGGAGTGATCAATGCACCTCTTCCTGTATTTAGATCTATTACGCCCTTAACCAATTAAATTTATTATTTTCTCTTAATATTTCAATCACGG
Organism: Platyura marginata; assembly: GCA_026745375.1. Lineage (NCBI taxonomy): Eukaryota > Metazoa > Arthropoda > Insecta > Diptera > Keroplatidae > Platyura > Platyura marginata. Next base: position 1,298 of record JANSTT010019076.1, on the reverse strand, counting down.
TACTCAAAGTTTTTGGTTGTTGAAGATTCAACAAAATTCTCCATCAATGTCTTTGTGAGTTGGGCTCTGAAATCGTACAAAATATATACTTCGATGCTCTATATTCAACAAAAGCAAGGCTCATAAGGAATAAAAAGTGCCGTTTATAGTTCAAGAATGGTATGATGAATAGCTGAAAGACTCACTTGCAATCATCAGGACGACCACATAAATAATAAGAATTACAATTAATTAGTTGCATTTTTTTTAACAATTTCTACAATGTTTTTGTATTTAAGTATAATTCTGTAATTAGAAATGCAAATAACTAATTCGAATTACATGGGTGTCGCTTAGATATGACTAACAAATATTCCTACCGAAATAGTAGATCACAGTATAATTTTCAAGAGTCCGTTTTTTCGTCTGCGGCGCATATGGTTATCACTAATTTTCAAACATACAGCGACTATCTAAACAATCAAAAAAAAAATAAAAAAAAAAAAAGGTATGGTAAATTTAAGAGCATGACGATTAAGGTGTAATGTTTTCATATATTTGTATTCAAATACACAATTCGAGTGTTGTTGTTTATTATACCTTAAACGTCAAAATGCTAAATTAACTATTTAATGCAAATAATTTCATTTCATTTTACAGGGACTGTGTAAAACTATAAAACGCACACACCCATGGTTTGAACTTTGTGGAAGAGATCTAAAAATGTATAAATTATGAACAGTGTGCTGTAATAAAAGCAATTTGTGGGTTCTGTCACTATATATAATAAATGGATCCGACAGTTTATGTGAAGCTGGCAATAACGACTTTCTAAATATGTCATATTTGTTTACCTTAACTGACGCCATTTATGATTGATATAAACGGAAATTGAATGATTCATAAAATTACTTACTAACCACTTGCAATGATGCTGGAATGGGGTTTTTTTTATAAAATATAAACTTTAAAGTACATAGGGTAAACGGTATAGTACTTGCCACTTTTTGAAAAATTTTGTAGTTTAAAAATTCATAACTTCTTTTAAATTAAAGATATCTCAATACGGTTTTTTGTATTTTGAGCGTATTTTATCAGGCTTTCGATATTGATTATCAGAAATTATAATTACTTAAAATAATATAAAGATTTTTTAATTTTTATTGAAAATGGTCCCAAAAACACAGTAGTTGCCACAAAATGTATAGTACTTGCCATCTTAAAAATACAGTTCTTGCCATATAACGGGTTATAACTAAAAATCTGGACTACCTTTTATGAACTAGAAAAACCAAAATATAACGTTAAATATTCCCATA
>JANSTT010019075.1:0-12257 GCA_026745375.1 Platyura marginata | reverse complement strand
TTAAAAGAGAGTGAAAATAAAAACGAAAACAAAGTTTTAAAGTATTTTATTTTATAATATATTCATTAACTTTTAACATGAAGCTTTAAAAAAAACGGATTTTAATTTTGAATGGGAGCCGCACTTGACTCATCGAAGAGCCGCACTTGCCCACCGTTGGACTATAACAAGACTTTTAATTAACTACGAAAAAAAAAATCAATCCTTGGCAATTTTCGCAATGTGATATTCTTGTTTCCCTTATTCTAACCCCTGAATAAGGAAAACAAAAGTCCAAAGTAATTAATTGCAGTTTAGTTTATTTATTAGTAAATTCTAGTTCGAAATTATTTTAATCGAGTAAAAATTGTCACCTGAGTTTTAAATTCGTCTATAGACCATTTCGGCCATATTGAGTTTATTCTTAACAATAATAAAGCAAATTAAAAAAATCTAAAAGAAATTTCATAAAAACCATTTATGGAAAACCAAATTTTTGCTGTCCACTTTTAAACAATTTTGTAAATGTCTAAATAAAAAAAAATGGCGTTTCAATAAAATATTTTTGATCTTTTTGAATATATCTCACATTGCAATAAAGAATTTCGTCTATATCCATTAGCACTAAATTATGTTGTTTTCTTTCATTGTTCACATCCTGGATATATCCAAAAGAATAAAAAAAGCACACAAATTAATGTATGGGCACCTTATTTTGGTCGATTTTTCACAAAACTGTAAATATTTTTTTTTTTGTTATCATTATTTAATCACAACATTTTCAACACCATTTAAAAACAGTATTGCCAACTTAAAAAAATTACTACTTTTAACGTATCTTCTTTATTTGTCATTGTAACAGTTTTTAGCAATTTACCACCAATCGTAAAATAGACCATAGACAAATTAAGATTCCTCTAATGAAATGTCATAATCAAATGAAAATGTTTTCTCTTTTACAGAATATCTCCACTGTTCTGCAGTATCTACATAGATTTCATGGATTTTTAAAAAAAAAAAGAATCAGTAATCTGGATTTGATTTTTAAATCTCAGGGTATTTCTATTCAATAAAGAGTTCTGCATTAAAAAAAAAATCCAATACCGTGTTATGTGAGGTTCAGCACTATTTTCGAATGAAACCAAGCTAAAAATAAAATCATAGAGGATTACCGTAATTTATCGATCGCTGGTATATCGAAACCAGTTTTATAACAAGACCGTGTTATATGAGTCTTATGTGTTTTGCATATTTAATAAGGTTTTTCAACATTAAAAATATTAAAAAACATAAGATACTAAGGAACAAAAGTAAATTAATTAAAAAACACGACAATACGAGTATACATATTTACCGTTATGTACTTACTCTTATTATCATCCCCTATATATGATGATAATATCATTAAATGAAAAGTTCCATTGCACACAAAATACTAGACATTTCACTTACAAATAATGTAAGAAAACAATTCATTTGAAATCTATTCGGTTTGTTTGTCCCGTAAACTTCTAATCGTTAATATCTACATTCTTGAAGAGCAGTTATGTACACATTTACCTGTAATATTAATACGTGAAGAAATCCCTCGTAAGTTACAGCCACCCCATATTTTAAAATTCTGGTATTCGTATAATATACACTTGCGTTTACCAACTGTGTCTTATGTTCTTATATTCTTAAGCGTATTGTATTGTAATATGTATGTATATATACATAATTCCAGAGCTCATCCAGGATTTAATTTATAAACTTTTTGGGAATTCACTTTTAAAGTTACTGCTTGCTATTTAAGACAAATTTTTAAAGCAATTACCTTCTTATTTATTGATGTTCATACGTATGTTTTTATGTTTTCACTCTAATATCACATATGGGAATTTATACACAAAGAAAAAAAAACCATTTCTCTTTTGCAGTGCTGCTGAAACTCATGCCACAGCTGCGTCTGAAATCAATACAAATGACGACAACATACAGGTAACTGACAGCGAACGGATACCAAAGAAAGGAATAATAGAAAATGAGATTCCTTTGGTGATGGTCGGTTTGGAGACGAAGCCGCCGCCACCGCATAACTTTGGCGAGCAATTAGTGATCGAGAATTTGTCAGAAATTGAACATGGAATAAAGACTGCATTAGATTCAAGCAAACGGATAAATGGCGATAAATCTCAGCAGATAAATTCTGAAGACAAAGATAGGTCGATTATAACAGAATTTTCAATTTCGATTCGAAAACCTAAACTATCGACGTCAACCGATCAACTTGATACCAAATATACACCAAGCTTTGCACCCGTTGAACCAGTAACCGGATTTTATACCAGTGATGATAATCTACTGATAATAACAAATTTATCTACACCAATACCAAATAATGGTCAAACATCTGTTACAAATATTCCAGAAGGATTTGTTACAAAGCCAATTAATCCTTCGTTGGTAATGTATCCATTTGGGTCAAATTTCTTTTCGGCAGCATTTCAAAAATCAACTGAAACAGAATTGGAAGGAGAGACAACACAACCACAAGAGATATTGCCTAAAGAGGATTTAAAAACAGCTACCACACCACAGGCGGAAAATAATTTTTCAGTATCACAAGATTCATCAACGATTCAAATAGCCGAACTAACGAAAAAAGAAGTTAGAGAGGAGACTACGTCTGATTCATCAATAACAACCTTAAGGAATGATGTAAATGAGGAAAGCAATTTAGATGATTCAGAACCAAAAAATCATGTCACTGAATTATTGCAGACAACTTCATTGCCTGAATTAAATATTGAAGATTTTACATTAAGTTTACTAAAAAATCTTAACGGAGTTAACCCTTCATTGGTATTTTATCCTTTTAGCCCACTTAACAATGGATCGTCAGAAATTGAAAAATCACGAGATCAGAACATGATTCCACCAAATGGAGTTGAATATACAACTACCGACAAAAACGAAATATTGCAAGAGAATGCTATTCATAATACTGATTTAATAATGATACCTGTACTGACTTCATCTACAAGTAATCCCGAGCAATCTATACAGGATACAAATGTTGATATTAGTTTCACCAGTAAGGACGCCTTTATTACCGAAAAATTATCGGAACTTACAACGACTTTACCAAAAACAAATAATCAGCTAGCCAATAGCGTAAATCCTTCACTAATATTTCATCAAATTCCTGATATAAATACAGATATTAATTCGACACGAATTAGAACCTCACTTTTTGATCTTTTTCCAATAGAAGATGAAATCGTAACATTAGCCGAACATACCGATGATAATTCAGTTTCCGCTATTCAAACAACAAAAATTCCTGCTTTAACCACACTATCTATAGAAATTACTACTAAAGTCACCCCTACGTCAGAAGCTACAAGTACGTCATCTTTATCGTCAACAAATATTGAAAACAAAGAATCAACTATAACGGCATTTACTGAACCACCAATAGTTCCGGATATTTTTACAACTTTGTTGGAAAATGTTACTTCCAATCGAATTAATCCATCAATAGTTCTTTATCAAACGCCAAATTCAAATCAAACCTCAGAATCTGCAGATAATCATGTCCTAACAGCAGATGGTGAAACTACTGTTAGACCTGTCCTAACATCTCAAATATTGGATGAAGCTCCGAGTACATCAACTTCATCGTCAGCAAACATTGAAAACAAAGAAACAACCATAACGGCATCCACTGAACCACCAATAGTTCAGGATAATTCTCACATTTTTACAACTTTGTTGGAAAATGTTACTTCCAACCGAATTAATCCTTCAATAGTTCTTTATCAAACACCAAATTCAAATGCAACTTTAGAATCTGCAGATAATCATGTCCTAACAGCAGATGGTGAAACTACTGTTAGACCTGTCCTAACATCTCAAACATTGGATGATGTAGAAAAATCATCTGACAAGGGAATTGAGATTGGTATGAAATCCTCCAAACTACCAGTTACAACAGAGACTCATATCGAAGCAATGGAAACATCTAAAGATAACAGTGACAATGAGATTAACGAAAAAACAACAGAACAATTTGTAGGCGTCATAAAAGAAGAAGTGTCGGTAACAAATAGTCCACAAACAACAGCAATAACAATAATTAGTCAAGAAACTACAATAATGGAAGATGTGAGCCAGGCTACAAGTGGTTTAATGGCAGAAGTTGGTGATGATTCTACAACTAAATCGACTACAAATAAAGAAGTTATAGTAACAACAAAATTGGAAAGCAATCCCATCGACGAAAATGATATTGCTGTAGAAGAAGAAGATAAGAAAACGACTCCTCTTTCAACAACAGTAGCGAAAGATGGCGAAGAAAATGTAATCAAGGAAACTAATGCTGTAGAAATGACAACGACGTCAAAGGTGCCAATTATAGCTATTGAAACAACTGCAAAGGAAATGTTGCCAGAACAAAATATAATTACTACAACAGGGTCATCAACTGAACACTTCGCTACAGAATCAAATCAGATAGATAAATTATACACGGGTTCAGTAGAATTAACTAATGCAAACACAGCTACCAATGTCTCACCTCAATTGCAGACTACACCTTTACCTGAAGTAGTTCAAAACATCCAACTTCCCATATCGACAGTATCTTCAATGCCTGATGACATTCAATCCAGCTCCAAAATATCTCCATTTCCAACAACAATTGAAATTACTACCCACATCACGTCCACCTTGACGCCCATAATAGAACAATCCACTCCAACAGATAATATGCAAAACATTCTCGGTCTATCAAGCCTAAAACCAACCAATGGAGAGATCACTTCCGATTATTCTCAAGCACTAAAACCAGATTTAATTTCCACTACCCTTTCATCTATTACTGAATCGAGCATAACAAAAGGGACAATTTCTACAATAAATTATGAGAATGATATGCAAAATGATCAGCCCTTACCAGAAATAATTTTAACAAATAGGGTATCTGAACCATCTTCATCACTCAGTCCTTCAATGTCTCCTGAAATAATAATTAATTTGTCATATCCAGTTAATGAATCTGTCAATCCTACCATTTTAAATCAGAATACAGAAAGTATGACAAGTACTCCACATGTTGACTCTGAAACAACAACGGCAATAATCGATCATACATCCACCATTGTAAATAATTCAATTATACCGTCACCGCATCTAAACCAAACCGAAATAACAAACCTTCACAATACAATCAATGAAATTATTGGCACCTCCACAACATTAACAATTCCGAAGGAAGAGACCCCAATGCCTGAGAAAATTCCACCACCTCTTTTAGCTACATCACTATCAGAAATATCAACTATAGATGTATATGTCAGTACTCCATCTTTATCTTCGATAGATCATCCTACAACTCACAACTTAAATGAAGAAGAAATGACATCAACTCAACCAATAACATCAAATGAAAATCCTAATGAACTCACTGGGATACAGTTAGAACAAGAAACTACGTCCAAGACAGAACAAACAACATCTATAGTAGAAATAATTTCAACATCAACATCAGTCTCACATCTGACACCGATGTCATCCCAATTAACAACTGAAATTGCAGACACTGTTAACAGAAGTTTTTCCTTAAATGAAACACCACTCCCTATTTCAAGTACCAACAGTAATGAAATACCAACTTCAATTAATTACACAGTTAACGTACCAGTAACAATTACCACTGGAATTACAACACCGCAAATTATTAGCACACCATCATCAACCACTCAGAGGCCATTAATTTCCACAACCGATATTATTGTAGTACCAACACAGCCAGCGACAATTTCTAGTGAAAACAAAACGGACTCTCCAATGCACTTAGAATCACATAAAGATGATTACAAAGGATCGGCTAATGGTCTCACCTCTTGTGGATTTGTGATAGCATTGAATTTGTTGTTAGCTAAAATGTTAAGTATCTGAAATGTTGTACTAATTTTTATTAAAAATAAATTAAACTCAATTTTTTTGATTAAATTTACGTTTTATTCAATAAATATCTTTTGCCTATGTAGAAGAGAAGTGTGTATCATCCAAAGAAGAAAAAAAAACCAGAGGAAGAAACTTTAAGCACAAAAAGTACGATTTAGTTTAACAGAAAATGGCCGCCAATATCACTCTTGGGAAAGAAGTGCTTGTGAAGTTGGACATTATATTTCTAATTTGTTGACAGTTCTCAGAGAATAAAATCGTTGTTCTGCTCTCTGTCAGCCATTTTTTATTAAATATCGAATTGTTCATCCACTCATACTGCACCCGACGTTGTGTGTGTATTTTATTTTAAGGTAGATATTCGGTTTACGCTCTCCTTATATATTATCTACTCAAAGAAATGAACAGAATGATGGACGATTTACGCTTTCGAGCAATATTGCCAACTATTTTAATTTTTAAATGCGATAAATATCTCATCTTAGCCCGGTTACCATTACTTTTGATTGTAACTTTTTGGAGTGGATCTATTGATCTTAATTGACATGACGAGTTCTTTTTTGTAGATCAATGCAGCAGTTGAGGTGTTCTTTTACGGAAACCTCAAAAATGTTCGCCTCAGATTCAAATCAACATACCAGAGAAAAATTCTTCATGTTTCATCCCCTGTCAGTCTTAAACCCGGGAGCCTCCCGCTTTAAAGGCAATTACTCAATTTACTAAGACATATTGCCATACCATAATTTCATTACCTATTTTTCATGTAATGGCGTATATTTCCATCTCATTTCATCGTTGTTTTTAAGGTGTTGTTTTATTTAATAAAGTTTGAAGTAACAAAACAATACTTGTTTCATCTCGTTAAATTTGGAGGAGCTATTATTAAAAAAAAAATAATGGCTTCCACAATCTTTGGAACATTTTCTGAGAGTTCCACGAACAAAATAGTTTGGATAACCCTGCTCTAGGGACATTGCATACAGAATGAACAACTCAACCAGTTTTCTATAGAAATAAAAACTTGCGGAATACCCAGTTTGGAGTTGCAAATATTGCTGATTTTCTCGATATTTTGTTAGAAAATCGAAAAACATTTATAAAGCAAAAAAGCTTATAAATATAAATTATAATAAAATAAGATAATCAGTATTTCAACAATTAAAGCAGTTTTTCTGATTATAGTAAGAATTTCAGAGGTACATTGAATTGGCTAAAAATAAAACCCACGCTACGTCACTGAACTCGACCAGTTTTAACAAAAATAAAAAATTATTGAGGTCAATTGACTTGTCGAAATTATATAAAATTAAATTGGAACACAAAAATGTGGATAGCAGTGTTTTGACTATTTTTGTTTTTATGTTTTTATGTTTTGCCAACAAGGACAAATCCCGAAATAGACCTAAGTGGAACCCAAATAGCAATTTGTAGTTAAAAACCGATAATGCAACGGTTGTACAACTCTAGTTAAAATAGCAAAAACTAAAAAGAACAACTGTGTTTGGACAGTTTTTTTTAAACTTAAGTTATTTTGCTACGTTATAAAAACTATTTTTTATAGAGTTGCAAAGAGGTTATTTAAACGTTCTGCTACGGTTTTTACAACGTTTCTTTGCAAAGTGTATTTATGGTATGTATGTATATATGTAACCAGGCTACATTTAAGGTTAACTCTATTGAAACTAAAAATTAACTCAACGTTTTTTTTGGATTAAAAGTCAACGTTAAATAATGGTTGATTATACAACGGCTTTTTAGTTCATTGAAATTAAATTATTCTGGTCGAAATTGTGCTGTCATTATAACGTTTTTAAAACGTGTTCCATCTAACATATGAGACTAATTTAAGTTTTCCTTTGAACTTCAGTTTTAAATTGCTGCTTGGGAAGTTAATTTGATTATAGATAAGAATCCAAGCAATTATCGCAAATGGACTATGTAGTAAAAGAGTTTATGTATATTATAATAAATAGCTTATAATACTACAATAGTATACACAATACAACACTATTACTTAACTATTAAGAGATAATAATATATTGTCAAGTTTGCATATCGCTTCCGTTGACAGAAAAACATGCGTAATTTTATATACTTACATATATAGCCACGCGAGCCTTTCGTAATGGTTTGTTGACAACTGATTTACATTTATGTACGTCAGTCAAATTAAATTAATGTTTTTCGAGTTGATATAAAATGCGGAATTTTAATTATTTCTCTTTTTTTTATGTAATCGCATTTTTTTTTTTTTTAGATAACATTTTTTTTTATTCTCAAAGAGTTGATCGGCATCTTTTCGTAATTTATTAAGAAATTAATTTAAATAATCAGAAAAAATAGGAAGAAATTAAAGATTAAAGTACATGTAAACCTAATGTTTAGTATTTTAACAAATTAGTTGGACAATCTCAAAATCAACTGTCATCTCACAAAATATTAGCAGAGTTACCCAAAATGGCCATAGTTTACAGTGCTGCCAGAATCTAGAATTAACAAGTAACTAATTTGGATAAATTCATAATAAAATATGGCCGTGCGAAATTTTTATGTTCATCTTAAGTCACTGTATCTCAATTTTATGTAGTATACAAATTCATTCTTTTCCAAATTATTTTAACCTCTCTTTTTGTATTTTGAGAGAGGATTATATCGTGTCAATTGAATAGGTCTCTCAGAAATCACTTTAGATTATCGACAATTAATCAAAAATTTAGTCCAATATTGCATTTCGCGTTACCATCCCTTGATATATTTTTTTAAATTTAAAATAAAAATTAAATTAAATTATTTATTGTAGGTTTAATACAAATTTTTCTATCCACGACGACAATACAATAACACTATTGTGAGCTTTTCGCATAAAAAAGACGAAAAAATTATTGCTTGCTTCTTTCAAAATTTTTTCGTTCCATATTTTGTTAAATCGAATCGATTTATTAATAAAAAAAACTTCGTATGGAAAATTTTTGGCTGGTTTTGCTCTTAATTATTCTGTTTACATTTATACATGTGGGAAATGATTCTGCACTTAGTAAAGTAATTTTCTACAGTTAGCTTAGAGCAAATTAGTAGTAGGTAGGTATATTAAATAGTAGTCTATAAATGATGATTATATACGCAAAATACATTATTTTATTTCAATTTAACGGATTTGCTGTATATAAACTTTCTCATCTCAAAAATATTTTAAAATTGAAAAATTAAATCGTAATTGTTTTGAAAATTTATTTTTATAATTACTTTTTTAACTTAAAATTTAAATTACGTCAATACATTTTCTTTATTTATATTATATTACATACATATCACGATGACTTAATTTTAAAAATCAAAATAAAGTTGAACTTTAAATTTCCTATTATTCATTTAATTATCAATTTTTTGTATTTAATACCTTAAAAATGTCCTATAAATTGTAACAAATATTATATTATTATTAAAATAAAATAGTCTTAACGTACTTATTCTTAAAACATTACTAATTTTTTTAAAAATATCAATTTTTTTGTTGGAAATATTAAAAGTCTTGACAGAACAATTTTTACACAATTTCAGTCAATATTTTTTCTAAATAATTTTTGTTGCCAAAACACCCTAGCCAAACGAATTATTCCAGAATTAAATATTACAGTAAATACAATTCCATTTCAGAATATGTTAAGCTGGGGTGCAAATACAACAAATTATAATTGTTAATAAATTCATTAAAATAAAAATATGATTATCTACTAAAAAATGAAAACAATTTCACAATCACACATTATAATTACAAAATAATTTACTTTATATAACAATCCAAATATAAAAAAATTTCACAGAAAATATAATACCAACGTCAAAAAGAGAAACTTGTGACATTCTTATGCGCACGAATTAATAACCTTACCGAAATAATCAATCATTAATCAATTAATCATATCCAGTTCCTCAAATGATAACACAATTCAGTCATACATAATATACGGATGACTGTTAAAAAAATCCCTGAACTATTGCTATTTGTCAGTTTTATTGCAAGGGTACGGTTGCACCAGTTGAGTCAACAATTAGCGATAAGTTGCTGTTAGCTTTGACAACTGTATTTACTATCATTTTAACATTATTTGACTTAATATTATTATTTATCGTACATATTTGTTCATGTTCAGCGATTGAGATGATGCAAGATGCTATTAACATTACAAATAGAGTGGCCCAGAAAAATATCATAATTAATCTACGTAAACTCTGCCACCAAGGGTCGTCGATATATTGCATTAGCTGATCATATGTTAGAGCAGTATAGTTGCTGAAAAAAAAAACAAACAAACATAAAACAAAAATTATATTAATTTATAATTAAATGGTTTTTTTTTTTTTTAATTTATCAACTATGTATTTTCCGCTGTGTACACAGAAATCGTGTGGTCATATTTTAGGAAACTGTTTCCGTTTAAAAAAATACCACAATGTACAATATTCTGACAAATTATTATTTATACAGGAAATGCATGAATGCAATGTTTTTCCGATGCATATCCTGTCCTCAGGAAATTGTAATTTCTTACAGATATGGTGTTCGTCAGTAATTATAATAAAAATTTGTAAACTCTATGGTTTTATTTTTAATACTTATCAGAATATATAAAAAATGTATTTTAAAAATTCTCTTCTAAATTTTTGCTCGCTCCGCTAATTACATTTTTGTTGTTTTGTAACTAATGTAGATACATCGTCCTTAATTCAAGTAAAGGTAAATTTAACCACGTAATTTGGTATATTTAAATTTAAAAATATTCAAAACTATATAATTGCTTTCTTCGCTCTTCTTCAATAGGAATCATACTGATCAACTTCAATCAACATTAAAAGACTTTTTTGGTTATTTTTTAAATATGCAATGAAAATAAATGAAATCAGTCAACTCACATTGTAAACTTCTTCTTGGCCTATCTTCTGAATTCTAAATGGGAGTTATTTTATCCCTTATCACAGCAATAGCTATCTGATTTGCCAAAGGTCCATTTGGCCTGTTGTATTAATTCTTCATTGCCGAGATGATTTTGTAGAAATTCTACTCCATATAGTCATCATAGGTCATATTCGTCACTGAATGGACCACAATTGTCAAAAATAAGTCCAAGTAAAGTGTACGGATTTTTACTGTTGCAGTCTCATTTATGAATATGAACTGTTTCATACATAATACTACTTAGTTGTCCCGTTTGTGTCCATGTGTCGTAAGTTTCTCGCCATTGAAGAATCTGCTTAGTATGGGTTCTTGTTTGAAAAGAGTCTCTGATCCAATCAACATACATATGTATATCCCTTTAGTGATATGGACTAGGTCTTAGCACATATTCGGACTTACGAAATCTTTTGATTAGATTTTTATATTTTTGTTTACCCCCATTTTTTGTTTCCTCTACGTTTAACGTAAAACTGAGCAAAAAAAAATTTAGCCGAAGGATCGCTGAGACAATTTAACAAAATTTTGGGATCACGAGAGTTCTCGTTATTAAAAATAAAAAATCGCCCAACCCCTCCAACCATCCGCCAAAAATAACAATAATGAATACAAAATATGTTTTAGTTTTTGTGTTACAAAATTGTGGGTGAGTAATAAGTTTTGTAGTCATCCTAGAAGATTTTTTTTCTTAGACATATTGAAACTTTTTATTAAATACAATTTGGAAAAAGAAAACCTGCTAAGCGAAGCATGTACAATGTTTTAAAAAAAAATTTAAAATTAGAATCCTAATGCTAAGAGTACACGGACTGTTAAAACCGACAGTTGACTGACGTCATTTTATCGTCAGAGGTCCGTCACAAAGCTGACAGTCCGTGTAATCGGCAAACTTATAACACTGACAAACCACTGCCAGTCGGTTTGTCAGTCGTTTTGCCAGTCCAAAACCGACAGTCAAAACCGGCCAGTGACAGTCCGTGTACTCGCAAATTTTTTAGTTTTGTGACATTTTGTGAATTTTTTTTTTGGACTGTCGGTGCCGGTTGGACTGTCCGCCCTCGAATTTCATGCAATGACAAACCAAGGCGACTGTCGGTTTATTTTTTGACAGAAGATGTGTTTGTTGCTGCGGTGTTTGTGTTTTTCATAGGTAAATAAAAATTGTTTTAGTGAGTATTTTGGATATAGTAATTTTCTGAAAATTTATTTCATCATTTCCTTCGAATTTGCTTCACGCTAAAAAATAAATAGAAGCTTTGTTTTCATTTTTTTTAAATATTTTTTGTGAAATGTTTGTGTTTCGAAGAATTTCGTAAAATTGCAATAAAAAGTTTGATAGTAACATTCGGGAATAGTGGGAAGTGTGGAGCATGCA
>JANSTT010019074.1:0-12258 GCA_026745375.1 Platyura marginata | reverse complement strand
ATAATGATATCTGTACAAATACGGATTTCAAAAAAAATGTCAGATAGGCGGTATTGCTAGAGACAGGACGATATGTAGTTTGTGACAGGAGAGTTAATTGGTTAGATTAGATCAATACATCGTGAGGGGAGGTACATTGTAAAAAAATTAATAATAAGTTCATATTTTTAGATTACCTATGTATATAATAACGTTTTTTGTTTCTTGACAATCTTTGACATTAGTTTGACGTTAGTGCAATATTTCCATTAATTAATAATTATTAATTGAAGTGCCTTAATTATTCAGCTCGGACAGTCAGGTACGTATTATGTATTATATATTTCCCTTATTTGTTCATGTTGCATTTTGTTTTCTTCCAGGATGCTCTGTTCCGGATGGAACACATACTTTTAAAAAGTTCCAATAATTTAATAATGTAGAACCTAACATCGAATATTTAATTGTGCATGCCATCGAATATTTTTCACAGCAGACGTTTGTGAGATAAATCATTTTACATTGAATGTTCATAGCATCAAATGTAGACAGTATAGAATATAATATGTGACATTGAATGTATGGTTTTGCATCGAATGTATTTATGTATTTAGCATCAAATATGTATGTGTAGCATACAATTTTGCTATCATATATCCTTTTGTTTTAAAAATCCATCTCCTATTAATAATCTCCAATATCTGGTTTTGGGTAGCTTATAATATATTTAAATCTCCCACCATCCAATTATTACATCATATTTCACTACGTTAAATATTTTTACTACTATACAATATCCCATGCATATTTATTTTCCATTTAAGAGCTTTGGAAAAAAAATGTTATATAATACGGCTCATTTTAATAATAGTAGTTAAATTGTATGTACATTTTTCTCTTTTCACTTAATTTAACTAATTTAAAAGCATTAAAGTCTGTCAGAATTGTTTTTTATCAGAGACAATGTAAAATTCTGTTAATTTATGAGGCAAATTGTAATTTCACATAATATAAAATTGCACATAGGGTACCCTAGACCTCTATATGTGCAATATATTTACATTGTTTTTGTATTTTTTTTTTTTATTATTATTATTTTTTTACAGCTTAAAGCCTTAAAGGGATGCACTTCAACTAATTGCTTTGTTCTCTTTGCCATTCCATAGATAAAAAGAAAGAGAAATAGTTTTGTGTTTAACTGTACAACTGGGTTTTATTTCGTTTGTACATAAATTTTGAGAGAAATTATGAAGTTCTTTGTTAATTAATTTTTCGCTGAAAATAAGGAGAAAATATAATTGATCCAAATTTATCTCTATAATTTTAATGTTTTAGTTTCTAACTAATAATCTCGGAAAATTATTGTTAGACACGACAAGCTTCAAAAATTTCTGACATTTTAACCCGCTTTATTTGGATTTTTGTTATTATAATTGACGTCATTATTTTACGTTAACAAAACTACTAAAGTGTGTTGACTTGTGATTTTCCGTAATAGCCGCGTGTGTCTTATGATATTCAATTTACCTACCAATAAGACAAACGCTGACTATGACAAAAAATCAGTTATTTACGAAAACTATAATCTTATCGGTAAATTACTTCAAAAACACTTCCATCCATCTTACATATTATTTTATGTATGAATTGTATGAAAAACTGTATTAAAAACGATTCATTTTATGAAAATCTATAAAAAATTATTTTTTCTTTCAAATAGTGTTTTGTTCGAGGCAGCGTTTTGTTCAATACTTACAATCAAGTCGAATATTAAAAAGTAATTCAAATGCATGATTGGTGAATGCAAAAGAAATTTTTTGCTCGATGAGCTTGAATCTTTTATTCTTATACTATCGCGTATTTGCGCGCTAATATAAAAGCTTTCAAGCTTTAATCAACATTATAAGAAATATAAGGCAAGAATTGCATTGCTCCAAATATATATGTATAATGTATATATAGCAACTAGATAAGGGAGACCGGGTGATATTATCCATTCTGGGCCAAATTGAAATATCTCTGAATCTAAACGCCAAAAATAGGAAACATACGATATAGAATTTAAAAGATGAATATTTTGGGTATTTTCTTTAATTTTTTGCCAGATCTATTAAGCTTGTGCATGGCTTAACTTGGCCCGTTAACAAAAATACGTTTTTTTTGTTATTCAATCGATTTGATAGGACCATTTTACTTAAATTTATTATTTATTAAAAACCAAAATTACAAAGTTCTTATACTAAAAATAATCTACATTAAAAAATATTTAATTTCACTTTGGAAATTTAATTTTTGTTGATTGATCGGTATTATGTTGAACACACAATGTATCGAAATTTGGTTAGAAAAAGGACGTGTCTAGTACAATTAAAATGTATTACTAAAAATTTTCACATTCTTTTTAGTTTAGGAAATATTTTGACAGACACAACTAGCCCCGGTCTCCCCTACTGGATAATGTATATTCAGATTTTGAATGAAAATAATGAAAGTTTATTCTTTTATTTTTGTGCTTGAGAAAGCATGCATTTAGTTTACCTCTTAATCATCTTTCCGACAATGATATGTTAAAAGGTTGTTTTTAAATAAAAAATAAAAAATAAAAGTTCAGAAAATTTTTTTGGTTGATAAAACAGAAAAGAAAATTAAAATGAATAAAATAAAGATGAAAAATCAAAAAAATATTAAAGAATTTCTTTTTTTGAATAAAATTATTTAAATAAATGAATTATTGGAAAAAAATAAACTATTATACAGGGTGTAACGTAATGCGTCGGCGACGTATAAATACCTATGACGATTTGTTTTTGTCTTTCTTCTAAATATCTAAATATTTGTCCTAGAATAGACACTGTTAGTACAAAATGTATGTAAAAAAAGTCTGGTATCAGCGGCTCACAAATAAATGATGATAATTTAATCACATAAAAACAAAATTGGTCCCAATATAAAACCCTGGAAAACATAACTCCAAGTATTGGCATTATTGGTGTAAATTAGATCATTTGTAATGTGTTTGTGTATATTTACATCCTACAATCCTACATACCTATCAAACTTTTATTTTACATATATGTAGAATGTACATACTTACCATCTCGTTTATCGTACCTCCTACACCTAGTGAATTTCAAATTACAGATATTTCCGTCTGTCAAATTACAATAAAATAGCATACCTCAGGAGAATGAAAATAGAGGGGTTTGTTCTATGAACAGATATTCTTGTGGTTTTTTTTTTGCATTAATGCATATAATAAAGCTTATTCCGGTAATTCATTTCATACCGTAATATGAATGTATTACCGGAATAACCTCATAGTTTTCGAAATCTTATTACGGAATTTTGAGGTGTACGAATATCATAAATATACATTTCTTTGGTATCTTCAGTATATATATTCTGCTATTTAGAATATTCCTTAATGTAGTTTTCTTATTACCTATGTATGTAGATAGAGTATATTAGGTACAGAAAATATATAAAGTGGCAGAGTTTTTGATAAACTTTTTGACATTGCGATGGAAACGAAAATGTTTCTTTGAACATAATTATGTAATTTGGATTTTAATTGCAAAAATGTTATTTGATGTGAAACTTTTCCTAACACTTTTTCCAATTAACACTTACTTTAAACATTATTATTATTTTTATAAATGTAATTTCAATATTATTCTTAATATGTGTATAATTTTATAAATTGTATGACATCGTACGAAAAGCCTTAATGGAGAAAACTGAAAAAAAAGAATAAAATTTGGAACACCCTAACAAATGTGGAGCGTCAGACATAAAAACGTATATTGCTACTGAATATCAGAACATTGATTAGGAAGTTCTTCAATTTTTAAAAATTACTCTGATCATACACGGTGGGCTTTGAATTGATTATACTTAAATCCAAAATTCTTTCTGATTATAACTTCTGAACACTAATAATATGTTTTAAGACCAAACTCAAAATCATTAATCCAGATACATAGTTTTAGATTTTTTTTAAAATTTAAATTTAGAAGCAAGTAAAATTTTTAAGAGTTTATTTTCAGTGAAGCAAAAATTTAATAATATTTTTCAGAGTTAAAGGAAATAGAAAATGAAGGAAAATGTGGACAACAAATTATTAACACGTTAGCTGCCAAATGTACCGCCATGTTCAAGGTTGCTGTATTATTAGTTTTATTTATTTATTTTATTTTTTAAATCTTTTGAGCTTTTCGCTTTTTACAAAGACTGTGTACAGTTTTTAATATTTTAAGATAAGCTAATGCAATTAATTTTGCGCGAGTAATTAGCAAGAAAAAAAAAATTTTACATTGTAGATTTTAAATCAGTGTATAAGTGTAAGTATTCAAATTTATTACAGTTAATTTAAAGTATTAATTTGAAGAATCAAAGAATTTAAAGAATTAAAGAAATAATTTGACCGGTATTTAATTAGTTATTGAAATATTTGTAAATGTCCTTTTTAAATTTTAAACGTGATTGTGTTTTTGTATTTGTTGGTAACGAGTTGTATAATGTAATTGCCTTATAGTGAGTTGATGCTGTTCCAAATTTTGTTGTATGAATAGGTTGTAATTGAATCATATTCGCATTTCTTGTGTTGTGTTGATGTTTGTCCGATTGATATTTAATTATTGTGTTTGTATGAATTTCCATTGAACACTATAGTGTTATGTATATGAATTGCATGTATAATGTTAATCATTGTTTGTATAGTTTGTATCTTGTTAACGTCGTGAATTTTTTGAGTGCTTGTTCTATATTCTATTCCGTATAGATTTTTTATTGCTCGATTTTGAATTGTTTGTATTTCCTTTATCTTCGTTTTGTTGGAGGATGACCATATGATTAAACCATATAATATATGACTATGAAATAGTGCATAGTATATTAACACTTACAACTCCCGACTATTTTTCTCTGTAGACCGACTGCGCCAGGAAGAAGATATTTACAGTTTTTTGCGCTCTTAACAGAATTTTACAAATCAATCCATTCAAATTTCAAAGCGGCAGCTAACGTGGTAACATTTTTGCTGTAAAAAATTAGTACACATATAATAGTTAGGAGTATTACCTACAGGAAAAACATTTCTTAATTTACTATTATTTTAAAGTGAAAACCTGAATGTGGGATGAGAATATGGGATGAGTAATACATATGCGAATATTCCTAATACGCTGAAATGCTTCCCTTATTAAAATTTAAAAAATGCATTACCAAATTATTCTATAAAATTATTAAACTTTCTAATTTTTACCTCATCTGTAAAAGAATCAAGTGTATAAATACAGTATTACAATATATTCACAGCAGAAAGGAGAATTATACTATCTCTATCTCTTCTTCTAATTGATGAAAAGTGAATTGTCTCTTTTGTTTTCGTTTTCCCTTTTATTCTTTTCGCTAAAAAGCTAGTCTTTCTGTAGCGTGTATGAAGACACATTCATAACTACTTAAAATTTATGATGTTCAAACTGTATATTTTTGCTATAATAGTGTGTGTTTTCAATGCGTTGAAAAAATGCGTTAAGACGCTGTGATCGAGGTAGCTTATTTAGCTACTGCCTGGCGTGATAATACATTTATGTAGGTAGATGTAATGTTGGCGATATAAATAAGTGGGTACGGGCTAAGAAATTTGTTTTCTCATATGTGTTGTGTTAATGTCCTATTTAATTAAATTCGTTTTTTTATAAATTGTGAAAAGAAGGTAAAACAATTCGTGAGCGTAATTGTGTGTTTAAATTTTTTTAAATTTAATTTAACATTCGTAGTCATTCCGTGTATAGATAAAGGAAATACCTATGTGTGTCATTATTTGTTACAGCTTCCACTATCAAAAAGCTCACCCTTCGCCTCTGGAGTAATACTTTAGAACAAGTAATATATTTGAATAAATTTTTGTTTCAATTAGGTTGTTTCAATTAGGATAGACGTAAATCAATTGGCGAAAAATTAATTTCCTTTATTTTTACATTATCGCAACATTTCCATCGATTTAAATAAATGAAAATGTAGTTTTCGATTGATACTGGTACTCTAATAATGTTCGAGAGTATAGAGAGAGGTAGGTACACAATACACGTAGGAATATACATACATATACCAACATACATATTATCAACCTACCTAACTGGTTTATACATTGATGGTTAATCGATTTATTTGCTATCGATATAGAGTTTAATGTTATCCCATTGTTAAATTAGCAATAAATTTCTCGTTGAACGTTAATTAAATTAATGAACGTTATAAATCGAGTGAAATAGTGCTTTTACAAAATGTTATTATTTCGAGAAAAAAAATAGAGCTTTAGTGGTATAGGTAAAATGAATAAAATTGATTCTAAAATGGTATGTATATTCCCCAGTTATATTGCATTTATGTATAGATATTATCTAGTCTCTATAAGAATTTTGTGAAAGGAGTCTACTAAATGTGTTTACAAAATTTGTGTACAGAAAAATAAACAGAAATTCCGAAATGTTCGTAAATAGACATATTGAAAGATATAAAATTAAATGGCTTGCATCCTTATGTTAAAGAGTTTGTCACACAACATAAATTTGTTGTAAGAGTTATATAGAAAAAAGTCAAACTGTTTGCAGTGATTTTATTTGTTTAGGTATACCTGACTTAGTGACATAGGCAAAAATAAAACTCAAGATACGTTACTAAACTGACTACAACTAGTCCCGCTTGAGCTGAGAAATACTTTCTGTACATAATACTAAGATAATTTTGACCAAAAAATTGTATCTGATAGAGTACGCATGAAAATTTATTATTTTCAAGTTATGTACAATGTACAATGTACAATGTACAATGTACATACATATGTAGCTGCGTTTTATATAAAATAGGCCGGAAATTAAAATATTGCTTAAAAAATCTGCTGTTGAGAAAAATATACGAACAAATATATTTTTCCATTAAAGGTGTGGTGTTAGACGGAATTCCTGGAAGTTCGGTGGAATTCATTGTTCAATTAAAAAATTCTGCAAGAAGACACGTTTTTTTGATTAATACAAATTTGGGTTACGTATTTTTTTAATAAAACAAAACAAAACATTAGGCCTTTAACGATTAAATCAATAATTTTGAAAATATTAAATCCTAAGTGTTCTTCAAAATATTTATTTTATTCTAGATTAGATCAAATATGTACTTCAATCTGATCGATTGCTAAATAATAATTATTAAGGGAAATATGAAAAACAATGGAACAAAAATATATTTATTTATTTACACACATTTAAAATTAACATACCGCTAATCCCGAAAAATTACTATACAAATATTTCGATATATCTAATATCTTGAAACCTACCAATTTCCATTTTTAGAATTCGATTAAATTTTCATGATAAAACTTTTCAATATGTTTTTAAAATACAAAAACACAATCTATTTCTCCCATTGACAAAAAATAATATAAAAAAAAATATCAATATAACACTTCAAATCAATCAAATCAAATTAAATCCAATACCAGACACGTTGTATCATTTTCAAATGATATTTCTTCAATTCTAACTAGAGGTAGATTGAGGAAAATATTGTCACCTGCTTTGAAAAGTTTCTTTATATATATTATGATGAGGGAACGAAAAAAAAAGAAGAAAAAAAGAAAAAATCAAAAAAAAAACACAAATTGATGAAAAACAAACAGTTTATTTTTCAAAATCTATCTAAACGGATGTTGTCTATATGTATGGGAGATATGTGTCAGGACATTTATATGTATTGCATATCAGCAAGACAAAGAAATAAAATGGAAAACTTAAGCGAAAGAAAATATTTTGAAAAAAGGCGCATTATTTATTATTAGGTTGAGCAACGATGAGTTACGTTTTTTCCTCAAACAAAAATATCACATAAAAAGGAAAAAAAAAATGAAAAAGTTCAGATTAATCAAAAGTGATGAATTGTTCACAATATCAAAAAAAGAAAATATATATGAAAATGATTAAAGAGAAGCGATACTGTAAAAATCCTCAAACACATTTTACTCGGATAAATTCAAACAAGAGAAATGTAAAATTTTCTTAACATTTTTTATTCGCCTTTTTTTTCTTTACTTCAGTCAACTATTTTGTACAAAAGGGTTTGTTTTTTTATATCTGTAATAAATTGAGACGGAAATAAAATTGCAATTTAAAATTGTAACGATCGATACGGAAAGAAGTCGATTTAACAGTTTTATTTTCAAAAAGTTATTGTTTTCATATAATAAGTAATTGTAAAAATGTTTATTGGATGAATTTTTATCGAAATATTTCCTATAAAAGAAATATGATAATTTTCAGTCTTTTTTTGCAATACAATTACCATAGATTATTATTTTTGTGCTATTTCGTCTTATATAGTGCCCTTCTAGTGCACGCCATTTTCGTTACGGTTAAACCGCCTCTGCATGGAACTTTAGATAAAAACTGAATATTGTTACGTCATAAATGCATTATACTACAAACGATGTCGTTCAACCACCATAGCACCGAATTTAAATCAATATCACAAATTGGTGTTGCAAAATTACCTATTTTCAACCAACACACTGCGCTTTTCACCTATACGAGAGGCCGACCATCGTTTTTTTTTAATTTACAATCATAACCATAAATTAATATCTAATACCAAAATCAAACCTTCCCCACACCAAAAATAAATTCCGCTTGAAAAATTGTGTAATCAATGAATTCAGAAAAGCGTAAAATCATCTATCATTTTCACAAAGTTTTCATTAATTAACGAAATTCAAAGGTTTTTGTGTGTGCTGTGTATAATTTTGTATTTACAAAAACACAAAAACACAAATGGGTTTGGTTTAAAATATCAGCTCATTAGTCCCATAACCATAACTAAATATATTGCTTACAGCGCTTTGCAGCTCTAATGGTCCAATTTAAAAATAAACATATATCAATGTATGTATGTATGTATGGGAGGTATTTTACATAAGTATATAACACATATTACCGGCGCATAATCATTGAATTTAAATGAAAAAATAATTTTTAATCATTAATGTGTTGAATACAAATCATCAAACATTTAAAAGGTTTTAAGAGATTAAACGACTGAAAGATAAAGCGTCAATATTTTTATACTCGTATTGTAGGGTGCTTCTACCCTTCTACACCGGGGGGTACTATTTGTAGGAAGCTCGGACCAACAATTACTAATAATATATTACAATAAAACACAACGACGGTTATTTATCTACGTTTATTTCACCACTGTCATTACAATCTGTTACTTTAACTTTATTTATTTTTATTTTACAACTTTTCTTTTCATCCGCATTCACAACTAGGGCTTAACTATATGACGTTAATCAAAGGGTATCATAACTTTGAATTAATATTCATTGTAGAAATTTTTTTTATCATGAAATTCTAAGTCGAAATATGTATGTCCGTATGTCCATCAGTCCATCAGTCCGTCCGTCCGTCCGGGTTTTTGAAAGTATAATATGTTGAAAGTATAATATGTAGAAATTTTGATAGTATAATATGTAGAGTAGAGTAAGAGCTGTATTGTTTTTAGAGCAAATCGGACAAAAAATAGGGGAGGCCGTGGTACACTGTGCACCTAATTTTTAATATTTAGTCGAAACAACAATTAAAGAGAATACAAAAATGAAAATTTGATTCATAAACCAAAAAGTTTCACGATCTACCGTTATGGGCGTGGCGCCATCAATCTTATGTCATTTCTAGGGCTTTTAATCATTTGTATTCAATTTACTCAATATATATTTGATCTACAAACAAAATAGACACGAAAAAAGTTGTAGATAATAAACAACTCTAATTTTTTCTTGGAGAAAATTGAACAATGTACAAGAAGGGGGCGTAAAATATTATTGTGTAGGTACTCAATTTTGATGGAAATCACTCAAAACTCTCAAAATATATTTGGAATAGAGAAAAATTTGAAATAAGAAAAAAATAAAGTAAATACAGATTTTTTTTATTACTTATATTTTTATTATTAACGTTCGCGAATTAAAAAAGAACGGCAATGACGCTACACTTAGTTACAATGAATATGTACTTAGGTGACTTGACGAATCTTCCTCCCCTTGGTTCTTTCTATATTTATACATCATTTAAACTTAATTTTAATTTTGTGTAAAAGCCTTAATAAAACCTTAATCCATATGATTTAACATTTCGATGAGCGCGAGGTTAGTGCGACTATAAATGATGCCGGTGGTAGATCGATAGCCTTCAAACGATCAAAGATTAAAATAATTACATAGATAGGAATTAAAATAGTTAGAAGATAACAAAAAACATACCAAAAAGAAATAAAGGAAGTGATCGTGGTACTATTATACTAAAAAGGAATCCCTAACACATCTCAGGAAGTTTGGACAGAAGAAGAACAAAACACGTGTTCCTAATCCTACCTTTTTCAATGTAATCTTAACGCGTTTAATAAAAAAAGTAAATTTCTATAAAATAATTTAACTTTTATTTTTATTTAATTTATTATTTTGAAATATATACATAAAAAAATATATATAAATATGTGTGTGTAATGTGTAAATTATACAAAATACACCGAAACAGGCAATATTGCTTTATTCCTCTGTAAATGAAAAATATAACATTAAAAATTGTACATTGCAGTTTATCGCACCCCATGTGCAATAACAACACTATTCATCCCAATGGTGCCATAACAAGGCAATAAAAAATGCAAGGTATTTTGCCTATGTCGGCAAAACAAAGAAACATTCTAATAAGATAAGAAATATTAAATAATTTCGAACATTGGTTTTAACCAATTTTGGCAATGTTTAACTATGACGTCATAGATTGAGAGAGAAAATTAGACAAGAGTGAGACCTCAATAAATAAGATGATTTTTTATTGTTTTTTTATTATTATTTAGTTATTAGGAAATTCTAAATGAGAATGAGAAACAAAATATCTAATTAAAATTGTATATCATTCAGCTTAGTTAGGTGCGTCGACACATTCCCTTATAACTATTAAAAGTAATTCGTTGCTTTGAGCTGAGAGCGCAATAATTATATATTAGTTACGAGGTATGTATGTATATATGCAGGCAGGCATAGAGTAGTTTTGTATTGGTTTAAACCTTTAAGGATATTTGACATGAATGTCAAATATACATCAACCAAACGTGAATATGGTAAATAGATACGATTACAGGACCTATTGAACTGTAAATATTTGTAATTATGTGACTTTTGCTGGCATGCAGATATGCAATGTGTATCACCCTTTTGGAAAGCTATATGTATAAACCTTTTTGAACCCATATGTGGATAACTCATGTATATAAGGGTATAAATGCATTACAAGAATATCCTTGAAATATATAACATAACCTACTCAGTGGTTTATTACAAGAGGCTTAACATGTTTAATCATCGCATGAATGCCTTAAGGCGATTATTGCCTAGATTCCAAATTGTGTATATTATTAAGTACTCAATCAGAAATATATGGGGGTTACCTTACATCTAGATTGCCAATATCGAATTGTATAAATACAATTCCATTGATTGATTGGAATGGACAATTGAATTCAATTGATTATTTTCTCATGGAAAGAAAGAGATTTATTTGACTGGGTAATTTCAAATTTAAAAAAAAAATGTAAAGAAAAAGTGCTTCCGTTTCAAATACGACTGAAAGCTTGGTCTAAATCATGACGTCCTCATAGAATTTCTATTTTACATTTCTTTTAATTTAATCCTTAGATATTCTAAAGATGTTACCTTAATCATTTATAAACGGAATCACATACCGGTTAGAGATTGCTGAATCGTGTAAAAAACATGGAGGTTAAATTAACATATTTTTGAAATTGGTCTTATTTAGTACATTTATTAAATTTATTACATTTATAACATTTGTTTCACTTGTACATTTAATTGAAGTGCGCATGATTGTTTTGCGAGTCATTTAACAATTAAAATTTATAATTATTATTTAATTGTTTCTGCAACGAAATATTATGATTGGTCATGGTTATATTTCTCAATACAACAGAATTCATGCAAATATCTTTAGGGTTAGTTTTGCTACCTATTAATTTCTTACAAAGTTAAGAAAATTTCTTATGTAATTAGTAATGTAACCAAAATTATATTATGGCAGTATTATAAAGAAAAATGTCCACCTATATATGTTTTTATATAAGTATGTATATGCATCTTCTTCTTCTTCTTTGTGGCGAGATCTATCTTGATCTACCAATTAGCACAATTGTGCCGTTTTGTTACCACTG
>JANSTT010019073.1:0-12261 GCA_026745375.1 Platyura marginata | reverse complement strand
ACGATGAGTATTAAGGGGCGTTACAAACTCCGTACCAAAGTTATAATACCCTTTAATTAACATCATACGGGTATAAATAGCTACTATGAAAATTTAATTAAAATCATTTATAAAATTGCAAAAAGTTCTGTTCCAGACATAGACCATTTAATTTTAAATAATTTAGAATTTTTTTTTTGATTTTGGTAGTAAATAAAGAAATTGGTCTAACAACGAAAAAAGCTTCAAAAAAAAAAGTTTTCTTAATTTTTTCCAGATTTTTTTACGGGATTCTTATGGGACTTTGACCAAATAATAGAGGAGTATTTCAGGAACATATTCTGAAAAACTCAGAGTTCATTTTACCTATTGTGTACATGCAGGCAAAGCAACATATTAAGTGATATTAAGTGACTTGCCAAAAACTGTCAAATATTTATGGACCCATATATATTACAGAGGGTTAATATTAACAGATGAGACACCCCGTGCCCGTAGCAACTTACAATTGCTTTTCGACATAATGAGTTAAAACAAAAAAACATGCTTTGTTTTATTCAGTGTGTAGCTCACACTGAGGCGGTGGCGGTAATATACACACACTGAAAGCGGTGGTGGTGGAACAAAACGGGATACTATTTTATTAGCAAAATCATTTTTTAATTTTTCTGACATTGCGGTCCATGGAGACCAATAAAAAATTCAAGCGCGATACGCGGTAAAATAGAACATGCAGGCATGAAGCGTTCACAAAATAGAACGCCACACTGACCGTGCTACCGCTCGGTAATACCGCTCTAGTGTGCGGTGCCAAATACATTTTACTGTGTTGTATTATAAATATATTATTTCTTATTTTGTCTTCATTCTAAAAGAAAACATTTATTAATATTTATTAACTTATTTAAATTTGTATAATTGTATTCGTCTTTAAACTTTGTAAAGTTTTTTTTTCTATTAATTATGAAAATTCGATCTGAAAAAAAATCTCCATACCCCATAACACATTATGCACTTGTTCTTGTTATGATTATAGTGAGTATATATGTACGCGAGTAATAATAGCAGTAAGGACATTCAATTTCGGTTATAAAATGTTCGAATTTTGAGATTTGGGAGTGTGTTTCATTTATGTTGATTTAATATTATGAAAACCCAGTAAAGAAGAAATATTTGGCTACGCCGATTATAATACACCCATATGAGTACTTGTTAATTGAGGCGCTCAGCGCTAAATTGGCCTAACCCACAAATAGATAAATATATAGAAAAAACAACATTTTCAAAATCTACAAAACACAATAAAGAACTAAGGTGTATGTGGTTCTGTTTTGATAATATATCATTTTAATTTTGTATTTTAATTTTTAAGCGGCCCATTCACGATGATACATGTTCGATGAGCCAAGCGTGTGTGTAGCGCTCCTTCCCCGTGAATGGTATTGTTAGACGGTTCTTTTGCGGCTCGTCGAACATGGTCGACCGAAATTAAAAAGATTTGATATGACAATGGTGTTAAATTTTTTTTTTCTACGATGAATATTAACGGGCGTTACAATTATTAACATCAAAAATATAAAAATAATATTACTTTATTATTATAAAAAGAATAGAAAAGTAACATAACTTATAAATCTTGTTTTTTAATAAAATAATATTTAAGGAAAGTGAATGCGTCCAGAACAGGTCATATTTTATTGACGTGGGTTAAATCGATGCCAGTGCCATTCAATAAGTTTTCGACCTTTTCAATTTTTTCCAAGTAACGCCAAACATTTTCAACTCTTTTTCGAAGGATGACTCAAATATTCCTTTGAATCCTACCAGACTGTAGAAATTGAATGCTGCAATTGTTATATTAAAGATGCCGATCCGTCAATGTTTTCTTCATCTTCACCAAATAATTCCCCAAATGGTGATACGCCAAATAATCTTGCAGCCAACGTCGTTGCCAAGAACATAGTTTGCATGTTGTATGTGGTTTTTGTATTTAATTGATCCAAACTAAACTAACACGATTGCATTCATTTAGACTCGCCTTTTTGTCTGATTTACAACATTGCACGTTCGTTCATACATTATATGCTTTTTCTTTTTATTTTAATTTAAATAAATTCAAAACATAAATACTTCATTAATAACAGTAGAAAAATAAAATTATTTCTTATTTGAAGATGCAAAAATTAATTACATTGTAATTGACTTTCGGGTTTTCGTGAAAAACCCCGTTTAACAGTTAACCGTTTTCTGTTTTCAACACTTTACATGGCCTAAATTTTTGTATTATTTTGTTATAATTTTGCTATAATAATGCATACCTACAATTACAATCCTTCAACACTTTATATGCCCTAATTTTTTGTATTATTTTGCTATAATAATGCATACCTACAATCCTACATATCTTCAAATTGCACATATGTATATATTTTTTGTCCAGATGCCAAAGTTCTCAAGTTAATATAACTTTGGAGTTAAAGAGTTCTTAAAATTTTTACCACCATCGTCACCATCTCGTGACATTTTAAGTTGAAATATATATGTCCGCCGGTGATCAAAATTTTAAAGGACTAAAGATAGAGACCTCTGAAGACAGTAAGATCTCTATTGTTTCTGGATTAAACCAAGGTATAGGGATATCGGTGTGTACCTAATTTTGATGAAATATATTTGGAATAGAAAAAAAATGAATATGACAAAAATGATAGAGAATAAAAAAATTAAGATTTCATTAATTGGACAAAAAGTTCCACGCTGCAATAAATTTTATATCATTTCTATGATTTTTAATGATTTAATTTATTCAACATTTATTTATAATACAGAAAAAATAATTAATAACCAAGTCGTAGATAATAAATAAGTACTACTCAAGTACTACTTAATGTTTTTACTTACGTTTTAGATTTTGGTCTTGTTTAAAAAATAAAATTACTTCAAGTCCCAACACTGTCCTTTTTTTCAACCGCAACTTCAATCATTATAAACTAACAATTGCAAATTGGCCGCTCCACCTTAACCACCTTAATCGACTTCATGAGCTTTATAAATACAATAATAATAGAGAAAATACACCAATCGACATTGCAGAAAGAAGGCAGAGTAGATAGCATGTTTTCATTGTCAGTGGATAATTGATTTTCCACACATGGAAAATTCAACATTATATTTAGTGTATGTATCTACTGGGCAACATAATAATTCTATGTTTGGATTGTTGGTAAATTGTAATTTTCTATTTTGATTATGGCTAGTCAGTCAGGAATTAGTAAGCGGGAAATATAAACGGAAATATTTTTACTACGAAAGTGTGTGTATTTCCTGTCGTTGGTGAGTGTTGTATCCGTTAATTAATTGACTAATACAGAGAAATATTTTATGTAATTTTAATTAAGTGATTCTTGTTAATTTATAGCATTAATCATGTATTTTGAAAACACATATTTCGATTTTTATTTAAAATGATAGAAAGTACCTAGATCGTATTTTATATAATATTATCATAACTTCAAGGAAGCATATATGTACATTTGTACGTACATACAGACATTACGTAAATGAAACATATTTTAAATTTTGAACATGCGGTAAAAAGGTCGAAATAGGATTATTTGATATACATATCTATACTTATTTGATATGAATATACCCCTTTGACAGAAAATGATGAATATCGATTAAAAACTGTTTAAAATTGAAAAACTATGTCTTTATCCATTCATCTTTCAGAAGAGGATTTCAACATTTTTACAGCTTAAGTGAATTTTAAAAATAAAACGACAATTTTAACTCAACTAAATCGGAAACGGAAGAAATTATAGTAAACTCCAAAAGAATTCTTACTTTCATATTATCTCTCTCTCTATGTATCTATCTCTTTGCCATTCTTTATCATCATCATCATCAGGTCGTTTTTCGTTCAACGAGGGAGCACAGGCCATCCTCAATTTTAGGTTTCTAGAAATTTGTGGAGCGTTCCAGACGTTTCTTAGCATTCCATATGCGTTTCTGGTTTTCTGGATTCTGCAGGATAATGAAATTTTTCCACTTCTTCTATATTTTGGCCATCTATGGAGAGGTTGCAGTTGGTTTCTGTATTCATGCGTAGCAGCTTAGTTTTGCCAGCATTTAATTTTAGACCAACTTGCTTTGCCTATTTCGCTTGCCATTCTTACTTACATATAAAGATTAAATTATTTAGAGACAGACATTTTATAGAAAAACATTTTTTAGGTTTTGAAATTGAATTTTTGGATAATTTAAGGTTTTTTTGTGGTCATTTTTAAAACTTTTTTTAGAGTTAGTTGCTTTAAAAATATTTTTCCGTTTCTATGTAATAGTTTTTGAGTTTTCAGTCTACAATTTTACTGATCGCCCTGATCCAAAATTACTTTTCAGAATTGTTGAGTTGCATCAGAAATGTTTATTTCAATTTTTTACACACATTTATTCGGAGAACTGCAAACAATAGGCTTGGTCAATATTTTTACCTTTATACACTTTGTTATTAAAACCATTATTCATGTAAGTAGGTAATTATTAAGTACCTATCCTATATAGAAAAAATTAACTATTAATTAACAACAGTGTTGCGGTTAAAGTAAATAGAGCATCTATCACAGTTTTAACTACCCATCTTTAATGACTAATTATCATAATTAAAACAGAAATGTATATGTATTTATCACGCAGGTGTTGAGTAGTTTTGAAAGGTATATAAGTAGAATATGTGTAAAAAGTAGGATGGCTTTTATAAAGTATAATCAGTACAACTGACCATTTAATACACATGTAGAGAAGTTTTAAATGTAAAAATGCGTATATTCCTACATGAAAAAAATAACGGTAAAATCGATTATAGTAGTAGTACGATTATAGTACTGAAGGATTGGGTGTAGTACTCATTGGTCTCTATAGAGAAATATATATTTTTTTATTTTTTCTATCGATGACTAGGTAAAACCAATAAATATTAAGAGCAAATAAAACACAAATGATTATAATGGCTAAAAAACTATATAAAATAAAATTCCAACGACATATCGGTAGAATGTGGAGTTTTTTGGTACATAAATTAACATTTTACTTCTTCTTTCGCTTAGTCGATTTACTCCAACAATAATATATAGGAATAAGATAATAAACTATTAACATTTCAACACTATAACTTAAGCTGTTTAGCCGATTACAGATAGACGGGCAGTGGCAGACAAACAGACGAACATGTTTTTTTTCGAATTAAATATATAGGGAAGTTAAAAACTTACTATCAATTATTTTTAAAGTTTAACCCTTTTTTTGTGATCAGCATACATGTAGATGTAGAATATTGTAAGTGATTTGGTACTGGTGTAATAAGTATTGTAACGATTGTTCGCTTTTCATTTATAGTAAATAAATTTATCCCCTGAGGAAGATACAATAGCTATCGAAACGTTTGGAAGGGAATGAAATAAATATTTTTCATTTTTAAAATTATACTTAAAAGACCGAAAACCGTGAAAGAAAATATATACCTACGAATTAATACACATGGTCGTGGAATAACAAAGAAACCATTTTTTCATTCTCCATACTAAAGTTTAATACCCTCTGAAGCTAAGGAAAAAAGAAAGAAGCACAATCAAAATTAACTATATTTCCTAATAACTATCCCCATATTTTTTACGTATACACTATACAGGAGCTCAACTATATTGCGATATGAAAGTTAAAAAATTTCGAAAACTCAATCCGATTCATTGTTATGTTGAAACGATGATGTAGTGGACTGTCTTGTTGGGTCTAAAATCATTTTCCCAAATTAATGCCAGCAATTTTCCAAAATTTTATGTTATTTGTTGAAGTTAGCCGCAATTGGCATTCGAATATTAAATAATTACGAAAATAAGATTATGTACATGGTAAGAATTTCTAGTTTTGAACAAAATTACTCTCGAATCAGAATATATTAGTTGAGCCCCAAACAAAGCAAAAAAAGATACCAAAATTCAATATTAAAAAACTTAATTAACTACAAATTTTTTGTATGTATGTAGATGAACTCCTAAGAATGCTAAGTTGCTTTGGTAGTAATGATGAAAAAAGGATATCACCGGAAAATCCAAATGTAAGTTGATTGATTAATTTCAAATTGCCATTTTGTTTTCGAACCAATAAAATAACAATTTGTTGTCTCTCGTTCGTAGAAAGAACATAGTAAACAAAATACATAAAAAAACGCGCCAACAAATACTAATTGTAATTGTTTACAATACACCAGAACGTGGCTATTAAATGAACATAATATAATATCTTTTTATTGATTTTATTATTATGTGTTCAATGAACGGCGCTTTGTCGTCCAATGATTATGTTCTTTTTGATTG
The DNA here is from genome assembly GCA_026745375.1 of Platyura marginata. NCBI lineage: Eukaryota > Metazoa > Arthropoda > Insecta > Diptera > Keroplatidae > Platyura > Platyura marginata. The sequence goes on along the minus strand of JANSTT010019073.1, from coordinate 5,914 downwards.
ATAAGAGATCTAATTGTGTATACAAAATCAAACCACCTCAATATACGTATTTGTAATATAAATCCAAGTCTATATTTAACAAAACCAAAATTAAAATATTACTACTACATACATATGTATGTACTGTACATAGTTATTAGATATTTGTGTTATTATACTTCACTTAAGTAAAAGTAAAAAAAAAGTAATATGTACCTAAATACATTTCTTATTGGGGACAACATTCTTAAAGCAAAGACTAAAGACTATCATTATAATAGACTATAGGATATACTATTGAGACGGGCTCTTATTAAACACAAATCTTAATTTATATCCATTCTAAAACAATGACATAATTTTTATACTATTTCAAACGATTAATCAAAATGGCGCGACCTAGAAATGAATGTCAATTAGCTCAAAATCTAAATGAATGAAATATTTTTAATTTTATATTGTCGTTTAATTTCTACCTTATTCATAGGATAAAGAAGATGACGGAAAGGTATCAACTAACAGTAGTGCTCTATCGAGAACACGCTCATGCACAGATATTATCTTCTTGGTATTCCTAGGATTATTTATCATTATATTGGTAAGATTAAATTTCAATTTATACAAATAGTTTTTATTGATTTTTTTTTTAACATTAACATTAGTTAGCATTACTAGGATATTGCATGTCATATGGAGATATTTATCGCATCGTTAATGGTTATGACGATTGTGGAAATGTTTGCGGCCGTGTAAATACGTTCGAGGACGAAAATTCCAGATGTAGGGTGTGTACTTTATACGTATTTAAATTAGTATAAGTGTGTTGGAACTAAATTATAAACAAGTAAAAAAAGCATAGTTTTTGTACCTGTATGCTGTTAATCAAATGCGGGTATTATAATTTAGATACGTAGTTTGTAAGGTCCCTTAATATTTATTGTAAAACATCATTGTCTTTCTCGTGAAATTTTATGTTTTAGTGTCCGTGATCAAGATTTCGGCTAAACGACTGAAATGTTGACAATTTATTAAGTACAAACTCTTCGAGTAAGATCTCTATTGTTTTTGGAGCAAATCGTACAAGTGATAGGGAAGGGTGGGTGGTTAATTATTATATAGTTTTTCATTATAAAGTAATGATATAAACGATTTGGTAATTATTCGTATTAGTCCGTAAATGTAGATTGTAGATGATCGTTGTAATAATCTTTTGATTGAATCATTTCTTGTTATAGTTCAGGTAATGAATTTTATATTTAGTTGGAATAAACTAAATTCAATAAAATGCAAATAAACTTAAGTAGCTCTAATTTCTTAATGGATGTATTATCGATTATCGATTGAAAGGAGGTAAAGGAGAAAAAATGGGGAAGGGAAGGTAATAGATATAGAAAATTTGTACAGCTGGTGGGGAATTCTACCCAAATTAATTTTATAAGATTAAAATTCCAGTATTTAAGTCTATAACACTTTATAAGTTCATTTTGTTGGTGAGGAAAAGCGTCCGGGGATATTGTTTATTTTTAATAATAACATTTAATTAATACCCTCCTATATAAAATTTTATGTATCTAGCTCTTTGATTGTCTGAGACAACACAAATTATTGCAAAAATGTTTATGGGGGAGGGTTGGATGCAACGGTGATAGCATTTCGCGAAATTTTGATAGATTAACAGGTCTCCCAAGAAAAAGCTTTGATGGACGTAGGATGTAGGGAAATTTGGTTCAAAAAGCCTTCAAAAAAGTTGAACGGGACAGTTAAATCGAAGATATTTAAAATAACTTAATCAATTTTAGTTTAAAGGATTCTTTAAATTAATGAACACGTCCACTAACTTTAATGTACACAATTTACATATCGACTGTTTCTTGAATGATATTTTTAGGGTGTTGACTTATCCGAACGAAAATATTTGCGAGTCCAAGCAAGTGGAACAGCTGTCCAGGATACAGGTCAAATAAATAGAATTTGTGTAGAATCTTGTGATGCTTATGATGGATTGTGAGTAGTTGAATCATTTATCAAAAGGATTAATCGGAAAAATGTGTTTTCTGTTTTTTTTTGCAGTCGAATATTTTTAAATCGATGTATTCCAGAAAAATCACGTCAAACAAATTCATTTTTTTCAAAAACTGGCTTAAACGAATTCTTCCAGGTAAGGATATAAGACTTTTCATTCGTTCAATGGTTTTTCAATTGGCTGAAATTATTTATTTAGGAAGTTTCCGAGGATTTACACATGTGTTGGTTGGAGATTTTGTATTTATGTATAATCGCTTTTGGTATGTGTTTTAGTTAAATTGGAAAATTTTACATTTTTAAATTATTTAGTATTTTCCATCATTATTGTGATAATGTTGCGATTTGTTGTTGGCATTGTGGTATGGTTTGTATTAATCGGCGTTATTTTAATCTGTGTTATTGGTACAATGTTTTTATGGTAAGTAGATAATTTTAACTTCTTTAAGTACAGTAGGACCTCATTAAGCTAGACTTCGCTTAATCCGGACAGGCATTTCAAAAAAACCAAAGAAACGTGATTAAAAAGCTAAATTGCAGGTGAAATACTCTTGCAGGTGCAATACACATTTATCGCGCTTTTATTGTTACAAGGTAATTTTATTTATTGTGGTTTAACCCTTTCGACCCAGATGGTACATAAATATATGTACCATTAAATGTTTGAACATCCCTTTGCTATTCGAAAGCCAAGTCGAAAGGGTTAAATTTTTAAGTGATAGTTGTTTTAACTATTCCATTATTTGTTTTAATCCGGACTTTCATTATTCTGGATGACCTCACCAATTAGTCCGGATTGACAAGGTTCTGCTGTGCTGTGTCATTCTGTTTCTTGTTAATTTTTTTAAACTTAGATACAATTTTTTTGAATTATGAAAAAATTCTTTGCAGGTTTCAATACAGCTACGAAAAAGATATACAATATCAGGACAGCATAGGTCAGAGACGAACAACATCCTATTTAGTGTTTGCTATAGTGGCAACAATAATTACTCTAATTATTTGTTTGATAATACTAGTTTTGCGAAAACGTATACGATTGGTAATTGAACTATTCAAAGAAGCTGGAAAAGCTGTGTCAGACATGCCAGGATTGCTTTTCGAACCAATCCTAGTAAATATTGCAAAGAAATAATCGAAAACATATATTTATGTATATTGACTTTTTATAGACTTTTCTATCGTTGAGCGTTGTCTTTGGCCTATGGATTTATTTTGCGATTTGGATAGAAAGTTCTGGCATACTAACTGTAGAAAATAATGTTAGTGCTAAATATGTAAAAGATTCAACAATGAAAGTGACTCGTTGGTATAATCTTTTGGCTTTGCTGTGGACTTCACAATTTATGATTGGTTGCCAGAATATGGTGATTGCTGGTGCAGTAGCGGCGTGGTTTTTTACACGGTTTGTTAAATGAAAATAATATTTTTTTAAAAAAAGGCTGCCAAGTGAAAGAAACAAAACGTCTACACATATCATGTCAAAGAAGAGTAAAAGAAGAAAAATTTATTTCAGAAATAAAGATGAACTGGATTCGCCAATTTGTAAAAGCTTCTACAATTTAAGAAGGTTTCATCTTGGCACAGTAGCGTTGGGATCGTTTCTTATAGCTTTAGTTCAATTAGTCCGAAGTATCTTAAAGGCTTTACAGGCAAAATAATCATAATTTAAAAATGAGCTTTTTTTTTAAATTTTCTTTTCCTATTTTAGTATGCATTAAAAGATCCACAAAATCGAATAACTCAAATTATGTTCACTTGCTGTCAATGTTGTTTGTTATGTTTTGAGAGGGTACTACAATATTTGACTCGAAATGCGTACATTGAAACAGGTAACTACAGTAGATAAAAATACATGTAAAACTTGAAAATTTAAATTTAAAAAAAAAAAACTTTTAAGGTCAAACATTTTTGTACAAAGAAAAATAAGAAAATTGTTACCACTTTCGTCATAGTTAAGCTTTAAAGTCAAACATTTTCCTTTTCAGGGTAAATTTTAGAAACTTTCTTATCGTAGGTTTTTATTCAAAATGTAGAAAATCTCTTCTTGAATTAGTTTTTTGTTGGTTTTTCTTAACACTTTCGAATAGCCCAATTATTTATGATTTACTGTTTTGAATTTTTAACTTAATCAATATTTTTATATGTTCTAGCCTTATATGGATATCCATTTTGTACAGCAGGTAGAAAAGCTTTTGTAATTCTATCTAACAATGCTTTACGTGTTTTTGCAATCAATTCTGTTGGCGATTTTGTGTTGTTACTTGGAAAAGCCTTTGTGGTAGCTATAACAGTTTTAATTGGAATAGAGTTAATTCAAGTAAAAAAACAATTTGTAAACGAGTTCCGTTTCCGTTCCTCAACTTAAATCATCTATTACAGAAAAAAGAAGGAGTACATCACAGTTGGATACCATTACTATTGGCAGGTCTTTTTGCTTATCTTGTTTCGCATTGTTTCATTACAGTTTATGAAGTGCGTAATTAATAAATTACATATTTGCAGATTATATTATTACAATATTTTTCAATTTAGATGACGATTGATACAATTTTTATATGTTTTTGTGAAGATTGTGAGAAAAATGATGGCATCACTAAACCGTATTTTATGTCTCGTGGTTTGATGGAGTTTATTCAGAATTCCAAAAAAGCATTAGACATTCGAAACGACCATTCAGGCAAAGCTTGGTCGGACAATGTGAGTCCTAGAGCGGTAAAAACGGTTTCAGAAGAAATAAGTTAATATAATTCATATACATGTTCCTGATTGGATTATTGATCTGTGATTTACAAAAAAAAAAAAAAAACTTTTTATCGAATATATTTGCGCACAATTTTTTGGTATTGTTATATTTCATCACGAAAAAAGTGTAAACGTTTTACAATTTTCTTATTAAATTGGTGGATTATAAACGTAACTCTTTTTTATTACTGAAAGTTAAGCTTAAGGAACACTTGAAAACCTAAATAAGCACTAAAATATTATTAAAATTAAATATGTATGTATGTAGGTACCAATGCGAAGTGCTTATACGAAAAACAAACACTTTTTTGTATTTTGTCGTTATTATACAAAATTAGTTGTAGTTTCTTACGGAGTTAAGAGTCTTGAGCGCCGCTTGACTGTCAGATAAGAACCTGACATATTGGTTTTCTGTTCTCCGCTCAAACAATTTGTTTGCTGCTTCAAGGATAGCACAAATTTACGCCTAAAAATCGGTTCCACACTATTATCAAGAGTCGAAAATTCTTGTAAAGGAGGAGGACCGGAAGGGAGACGGTGCGTGATAAGATAACATATTGGGGTTTTTTGTAATCTTAAGAGATTTTTCCATTTTTTAAAGTAGTGTTTGTATATGTTTTTGTTTCGTCAAGAGCTGAATCCAACCGAGGCTACCAAAAACATTTGTCAACAAATACCAACGTTGGTTTAGAAAGTTTGCATCAGGTAATTTTGTTCCGGAAGGCCTACTGAGCTGGATGATGATTTGTTTAATGCTAATCCACGTCAAACCATACAGGAATTGTCAACCGTTCAAGATTATTAATATAATAAATATTTTTAAAAATTGCAAAAAATAATTGATTACTTTCCGGTTAGATTCTGTGTTAATAACAATTAACAACACAAATAAATAAATAAAAATATTATTCATTATGAATCCAGTTCAGTATGTACAAGTATTAAATTACAAATTATTTCAGAATTGTCTTCCGAGTCTGATTCCATGATAATAATTTTCTAATAAAACAACAATACTAACTATAGTACTATGAAATTTAGAAACAATATTTTAAGAGAAATTTTGAGAATATCCTCACGAATATAATCTCTCGGAAAATATTACAGCAAGTAATTAATTGACACTTACGTATATATATGTACGTACAATCGTAGGTACATACAAATA
>JANSTT010019072.1:0-12262 GCA_026745375.1 Platyura marginata | reverse complement strand
TTGTCAAAATCGGCTGAAAAATGGCGGAGTTATTCAACATTTCAATAGGCCCTGTCTAGATGGCGCACCCTGTACTATACACTTAACTCCACTCCATAATCCCACATGGGTTTAAGTATTGCCTTGTACAATACTAGTTTATTATCCATGGTTAAGCTAGAAGTACGACACATAAGCTAGTACATTTTGGAACGTTTTAATTCAAGTTACTTCCTTTTTGTCCAAATATGTTTGGATGTAAGACGCCTGTCCAAATTTATTCCTAGATATTTTACTTCCTTCTTTTGCGGAATTTCTTAGTTATTCATTTTTACTGGTGGACAGGTATCCTAAGTAAGTTATATATGATTTGATTTTGTTTCATTAATTTTAAAGCGCCAAGTTTTCAAACAAAAACTTGCATTTTCTCTATTTCTCCTTCTAATATTTCGGATGCTATTCGTGTATTGCAAGAATGACCGTGTGATCCGCAAATGTTGCCATTGTTGTTAGGTCATTTACAGCAATATCTGATAGGTATAACAAATACAAGATTGGGCCCAGAACGCTACCTTGTGGGACTCCTGCGCACATTGTAAATATTGTTGTGTTTGTAGCTTGTGGTATTGTCTATTTGTCAGGTATGATTTACACGATACATTACTGAGAAAACATAATTGTTTTTTTCATTACATAACTATTACGTAACATTTTAATAATGAAAATAAAAGTTACAATCAAAAAAGTAAACAACAAACAATCCAAATAACATCGTACAACAATTAACAAAATTATTTTCCAATACAAATCTGTAATTACTGTCTGATGACAGGAGCACTGATTTATTAAGCAACAAACTTTACAGATTAAGAACGTTTTCTCATTAACCATTATTATACTGCAAAGTATTTTAATTAAGTGGAAGAAACAATTCATTTAACTAATTAAACTTCTTCTAATGTTTTAATTTATTATCGTTTAAAAGATTGCAAAACGCAAGGTATGAAGAATAATTAATAGTTGTGTTAATAAACCATTAAAAATTTGTTTTTCCCCCCACACAAAATATTTAAATTTTTTCCACTAATTTAATGATAATAATTTTGTGTATGAAAATGGAATATTTTTGGAAAATTCTATTTTATAGGGAGAGAGAGTTTCTAAAGCTAATTTGTAGACATAGGGAGTAAATATTAATGTTCACAGTTTGATAACTGATTTATTCGCCAATGAAGCATCTTAGGGTATCTACATAATTATTGTAGGTATACCTCCTATATACATACATAGTATAAGTATGTATATGTACTATGTATATAGGGGTGGGTACAATTAAATTGAAATATAAATCATAGTCGAATTGTGTGTAAATGGAAAAATTCTCGAACACGAAATTCATTACGGAACTGTCATTTTTATCTATTTAAATAATCGATTTTTTTTTTTTTTTTTTTTTAAATCAGCCCTAATGAGATTCCAGATGAAAGAATGGGGTTGCTATTGAAGTTTTTATGTGCTGTTCAGAATAGGCTAATGAAGGAACTAATTTATTTTCTTTCTTTTTTTTCTGTATGTGGTTCTGGTTATCTTAAAAGGTACTTCTCTCTCAAGTTTTAACAAATTGTTTACCAATTACGTTGTGCAAATGATATCCTGGATTTGTGAATTTGTATTTTGTTTCATGTGTTGTTAGATTTGCCTGTAAATGATAACTAATTTGGTACTTTGACATTGTTTGAAGTTGTTTAATTTATTGTTTTGTTTTTTTTTCTTTTCTAAAATTGTCATGAAGTCAGTGGTCAAGGTAATTATGTTTGTAGACTACAAGGCAAAAAGTTCACGGCCTGACCAACATTTCTAAAACCAGTTTTTACCAATTAATACGTTTAGTAACGACCAAATAGTTCAGTTGGAGAGGTAATGAATGCCTTTGGAACGGAAAGTCCTGGGTTCGATCCCTATCTAGGTCTAGGAGTAAAATATTAAGTGTTTTTCTTTCCTGCGGTATTTGAGCTTTTGGGCCGAGTGGGTAGAATTCCAGTTAAAACTGTAGGCTAGGGCATTATTTCAGGGAAAAATTCCTAAAAATTGTCCATTCAACGAAGGCAACATTTCAAATGTTAAAAAAAATATGAGAATTTGTGGAATTTAGCAGTTACAGAGTTTTCACTTGAACTAATGTAAAAGTACAAACATAGACCAAAACGGAAGCCAAAATATTCCAAATAGCCAAAATATTCACAACGTGAATCTCCTGGTTAATAGTTCCACACGATAAATAAATAGAACCTATTTAGTAGGTACTTCAGGTCTCAGAATACGATAATTAAACTTGTGCGATAGACTAACACTACGTAAACAGATTCAGATTGTCAAATTCAACCAAAATGGTAATCCCCAAGGTTTTAAAATGGCCAAACCTACTCGAGAATTTTTATGTTCAGTGATACTCATATGAACTCATAGCATTAAAATTGTGCAATGTTTCATCCTACTACTTCTACTAACATTCACGTACTTATATTATTACAAAAAATATGCACAATGCACTATAAATATTAAAAATTAGCGTGATTAAAAAAATTGGGGCCAACTCTACAGAATGAACGTTCACAGCTCAATTATTTACAAAAAAATAAAAAAAATTCACAAAATGTATCCAATCAATTGTTGTAATAATTCGATCTCATATGAAACCATATATTCCAGCAGCTGAAAATTGGATACAAAAAAAATGAGGTCAATTGGTTAACCCGATAACAGTTTTGTGCGGTTTTCAAAGCAAAACCAGTAGTGAGCTTTAATAATAGACAAAAAAAACCGGATAAATCGAAAATCAACAAGCAATATTAGACATCAGGTACTGTGTACCAGATTTAAAAACAAAATACTATTTGGAATAACAACAGTTAAAACAAAAAAACAAAAAACTTTGTGTGCACAATCAAATGGCGACGAGTATACACAGACCGACCATTTAAATTGAATTATCAAGCATTGCGAATTCAGCATTCAATGCAATAAATTTCAATTTAACAAGTATGATAATAACAGGGAAGAATATTTTATCGTCGAAGAGCAAGCACTTCGAACTCCTTATTTAACCATACTCCTGGTGAATTACAAAGTGGATATATTTTGTGGCAACATTCAATTTTATCGTGCTACCCCCCACATTTTGGCGCAGGGTTGCTATTTACATTGCTCTGTATAATAAACTAATTAAAACAAAATATTTTGTTTTCGGTTTGCATAATTATATCTTTTAGAATAAACAATATTCCAACGTGACAGTTTATACACATAGTACATAGTGTTACCCAAAATTGAACTTTAAGCTCTGTATAGGTAAGCTTACGAATAAATTTCATCAACCCTACTAAATGTAAAGGAAACTTTAACCAGACCGGGATGAAAATTGATATGCGACTGTATGTATATTATATACTTATATACGTAATACGTACAGAACTAACTTATATATACGAATAAGATGGAGTAATATAGATTTCGTCGTCTTGGTCTCAGAAAAAAAAAAAAAAAAAAAACTTTATCTTTTCAGACTTGAGTTGAATAAAGAGCGAAATTTCTCGTATGTATGATAGTTGTTTCAAAAAGCTCTTTCCGTCGTTTTCTCTATAGAGATGTGAGCATTTTCAACAAAAACTTTGATATATTGATTAAGTTTTATTAGTTTTTTTTTTTTTTTTTTCTTTAAAGAAAGCTATCAAACAACTATTACCAAAGATAAAAGCTTTCCATGTATGTTCATGGAATAATAAGACATGAACTCTATTCAAGATTTTTCCACACTCTAAGCATTTGTTTTTTTTTTTTTTTTTTTTTTTTTTATTTCTTATGAATTTCTATTGTACATGAAAGTTCTAAAGCATTTTCGTCTCTTTTTTGTTTTGTTTCAGATAATAGAAAAATGTCAGCCGTTCTATTGTTAATGTCAGCCATAATGGCATCAGCACTTAGTCTTGTCGCACCGCTTGCCAACTGTCCGAGTGGATGTCAATGCGATGATGATACACTAGTTGTACGGTGTGGTGAAGGACATTTGGACGTATTGCCGATCGCACTAAATCCATCCATACAGCGTTTGGTCATTAAAAACAATAAAATCAAAACCATCGATTCATCGATACAATTCTATGCTGAATTAAGTTTTCTTGATCTGAGCTACAACCACCTGTTCAATATTCCGCCGAGAACATTTTTCTATCAAAAGAAATTGCAGGAGTTGCACTTAAATCACAATAAAATTGGTTCAATATCGAATAAAACTTTTACGGGACTATCAACATTGACAGTTCTGAATTTACGAGGTAATTTCCTAGATGAATTGAGCAACGGTGTATTTTCAACGTTACCGAAGCTTGAGGAACTGAATATTGGACAAAATCGTATAACGCGAATTGAACCGAATGCATTCGAAGGATTGACAAATTTGCGGGTATTGTTTTTGGATGATAATACACTGACAACGGTACCGTCACCATCGTTTGTACATTTGCCAAGTTTAGCCGAACTCTATCTTGGCATTAATTCATTTACATCTATATCGAAAGGTGCTTTTGAGAATTTAAAAGGACTTAGCCGACTAGATCTAAAGGGAGCTGCACTATTTAACATATCTTTAGAAACATTTAGAGGACTCGAAGGAGTTCGAACATTAGATTTATCAGATAATCGATTGCACCGAATACCAACAGTGGAACTAAGTACATTAACACGTCTAGAAGATCTGTCACTTGGTCAAAACGATTTTGTTGTAATACCTGAAGGTGCTTTTGTTGGCATGTCCAATTTAAGAAGATTAGATATATCTGGATCATTGAAACTAACCAAAATTCAGGCTGGCGCATTTTCCAGCAATACGAATCTAGAATCCATTACGCTTGCATCTAATAAAGCTTTAGCAGAAGTTCAAGAAGGTGCTTTAAGTGGTTTGCCACATTTGAAACATGTAATACTTAGAGGTAATGCTTTAACAACACTGGCCGAGGGTTTGTTTCCTTGGAGTGATCTCCATACATTCGATCTATCGGAAAATCCTATAACATGTGATTGTCGGGTAATGTGGCTTAGAAATTTATTAATTGCCCGAAACACTAGCCAAATACAAGAGTCGGTGCTATGTGCAGCGCCGGAAAGACTGCGTGAGGAACCGTTGAAAGCACTGTCCCCGGAATTACTAGGTTGTGCACATTCAGATTCTAAACGACAAGCCATGATTGGTGTGATACTTGTTGGTGCTGCTGCTTTTATAACAGCTCTGTTATTAATTTCATACAAATGTCGACGACAAATTCGTGAAATATTGAAAGGACGATGGGGAAATAGTGCACTGGGCCGTAAAGAACGAGAATATCAGAAAACATTCTCCGAGGAAGACTATATGTCGAGACATCCACATCCGTGCAGTCTCAGTGTACATTCGTCAACATTAAACAATTATCCACATCATCATCCAGGCATTCGGCCAATACCGGTAACGGAACTATAGCTAGAGGCACCACCACCTCCACCACGGAGGGGGCCAATACATCAATTACAAGCGCCTATTGTAAATAGTAATGGAACAACATTCCTTCAGCTAAGTCAGGACCATTTGCATGGTCAATCGAATGGATTTAATTTGTTCCAAAATTATAACCCACCGCCACCGCCACCACAGCACTATACAACATTACGATTGAGTCAGGAACATCTTCAGGGACACAATACAATTGCTTCTAATCGTCAAGTATCACCGGTTGCCGGACCGGCTTTGCCATTACGAAACGGAAGTGCCACTATGAACAATTCGCGTCGTTCAATTCCTTCTAGAATATACCATTGATGTGATCGTAAACGAAAAGACCCGAAAGAAAATAATTAAAAAAAAAAAAAATAATAAAAGTGTATGTGTACGAGTATACTACATGTATGTATGTGCGTTATAGATAGTGATCGATATGGACGAACTACCAAACCAACCAAAATTGTACATAATTTATTTCGATATTTATATTTAAAATATAGTTAACAATCAACCAGTAAAATTTTTAATTATTGGAAATTTGTAAAAATTAATTAAGTATTTAAATTACAAAATTTAAAAAAAGGAAAAATGAAAACCAGTGATGAAAAAAAAAAAAAAATAAAAAATAAAAAAGTATATTAAAAAGCAATATGAAAATTCATTCCATTTTAAAGTTTTTATGTTTTATCAAAAGTAAAAATTTGAATTAATCACCTAAAAAAAAAAAAAAAACTTAACTATTCGAGAAAAAAAAATAGCAAAAGTGTAATAAAACTTGGCAAATACGATAATTACGATAATTACGAAATGGACTAATCGCATTATGCAATATATAGGTATACAATACATATATATATATATATTTATATATATATATATATATGGTTTGTTTTTAATTTTATTTTTCTACATACATACATACCAGAAGAAAAATAATGTGCAGAAAATGTAGATACAAAATATCGATGTTGGTTTTAACTACATAATATTAAACATACAATTTAAAAAATAGTTCAAAATGTGAATTAAGAGCAAAAAGACTTTTTAGTAATTATAGTAATTGAAAAATATAAATAAAAATAAAAAAAAAAAAAAATGCAAAATCTATAAATATTTGTACAGTTTTAGTTTATTTAAGTTTTGTACATTTTAATTAAATTTTAATTTATATATAATGAAATTCATAAAAAAAACACATTTCAGTTGTGATTAAAATATTTTAAAAATACATTTTTCTGTTTTTTATTTGTATTTTTAAGGATTTTTTTTTTTTTAGGTACTCTGACTCTCCGTTCAACATTATTCATTATGATATTCAACATTAATCCATATTTTAGTTATTTTCACAAAATAACGTCACAGGTGTTCGCCATACATATTGTAACGACGGCCTATATATTTTTTTGTTATTATATTCCATTATAGAATTAGTATAAGCAATAATATTGAATTATTTATGATGACACTTAATTGAGCTTCCATTCTGATTGTCGGAGTTTCGCTTAGACAAATTTAACTTTACATACACGGACTATGTGTAAATGTAAAGAGTATACAAGGCAAAACGATAACTAAGCCAGATTCTCACTAGCAGACCAAGCCCAAATAGCCAAAATGGAGGGGAAAAAGTGATAAAAAGGCTGGAACCCGCTCTGGCTGGTTGTTCTGCAGTTTGGTGTGTTAAAGAGTTTGAATCGGTGCCAAGTAATTAATACAAGTTTTTTTTACAAAGGATAAAAAGTTAATTGGTAAGCGACCCTCCGCCATATCCGAATGCAAGTGTTATAAGTCAGTCAAGTGTATTTCCTTTTTTTTTTCATATAAACTATTAACGTAAATTTAATTAATTTTGTTTGATTTTTCGTATTGCAATAAACGAACGAATTTTGCCACAGGAAGCGCGTTTTTTTTATTTATTTAAAGTCCGCTCGACCAATCCGCTTTCCCCGCGGAAAAATTCGTTACAATATTAATAAAATAAATAATTGCTCAAAATGTTTAAGTTGCCGCTTTTTCGGGCGAATAACAAAATTGATAAGAAATCCGTTTCCCGAAGTTGCATTGCCAGCTGATTTTTCTGTCCAGGGAAACAGATTAATTCATTGAACGTTCATGTGATGGTGTATTAAAGAGCGAATTCAAAAAGAACACTGAAATGTAAAAATTAAAAAAAGGATTTTATTTTTTAATTTTCCTTTTTATTTTAATTAACTCAATTTTATGTATAAACATAATAATTTGTTTGTCTCTTTTCAAAAATAAAAATAAAAAGTAAATTAAAAAAATGTCCATTATATGTAACCATTTTCGACGTTGATTCGATTAAAATCGTGCGGTTCTATTGCGGTTGTCGCCAGCGATCGTTCAATGAACGCTTTTATAATTTTGGTACCGGTAGTTTCGATAAGCGATCATTGAACGATCGCTTTTTGTAAAATGCCGTACTGTCATTGTCGCCGCGTTCGTTTGTTTGCTATGCAATTTTGTGGTTGTTAAAGTCATTTTTATTATCGTTTAAGTTGTTTTTTTATAAAATAAATTATTAAAATATTGGTTATAAATAAAAATATATAAAAAACGTCACATAACCTCACTTTTTTTCTAGCGTTCACTATCATTATCATTATTGGCTAAATAATGTTCAATAGAATCTATAGTGACAGTAAATATACTTGTACTTGTTCTTAAAATAATCTTGTACTTCAATTTTTGGTCGCAACGATCGACAATCACGGTACCATTTACAAAGCGAAGCGTTCATTGTACGATCGCTGGCGACAACCACGGTCTACCGAACAATTTTATCAAATTATAAAAAAATACCGATTTTAAAAACTGACGGTCATATAAATTGAATATTACTTCCCTTTTGTTATGGGCCACCCTAAAAATAAATTTAAATACAAAAGATTTATTTGATAGTCAACAAAACAAGAAAATAATATTAAATGCAGCAGAAGCATTACTGTAGTATGATGCAATATTGTTTCAATTATAAAATATCAATACAACGGATATATTGCCCACACAATATTGTCAATCAATATTGTCATTGTTCCTATGGAGGCTATAGGTATGTATATGAACGGGAATAATATTTTAATTAGATTAAGTTTACCTTTCAGACTGGCAACATTTCAATTATAAGAAACATATTTTAATAAAGAAATTTAATGAAACAAAATTAGTAAGTTAAGTTAATTCACTTTCCTTTATTTAACGCTGTGGTACATAACAGTTTGAGATGGGAATCGATCAAGTTTGAACAAGTTTATGTTATGTAGACTTTTATTTCATACATTTGATTATACATATAGTAGGTATTAATCTTTTAGTCAAATAAATTATAAAATGGAGCAACTTTCTGTTTTGGTAATAAATTTAGTGCAATTGAAAAAATTATCGTGGAAACGTGGAAATGAAAAAATTATCATTTTTCATACAAAGAAAAGCTATTCTTCTATTCTATTTGTATTCAAATAGCGGTCATTTATATTTGATAGCATTGACCTTCTACTTAAGTGTGGTAGATTTTACAGAAACGACAAATTTAATCACATAATTGTAATCCTACGAAATGCTATATATTTTTTGGAGAGTATTTCAATGTATTCTTGATTGAAAGGCTGACGATTAGGCAATTTTTTGTGACTTTTTTTTTTTTTTTATTTCCCAAATGGGCTATTAATGTTTTTTTCTTCTTTTTTTTTCTTCTTATTTTTCTTTGTGACGTAAAAACTATTGTTCGCTTTTCCTTGCAAACGTTCACTGAACTACCTTCTACCACCGCACACTTTGTTACGAGTATTACAGTGCTTTATGTTACTGCTCGCATTATAATGACATTTTTCCTTTGAAATATTGTACCTTCTACTCTTGTAATGGAGTAATGTGGTGTGGTAACCGTGTGAATTTGTTCATTAAGTAAAGTAGTTTTTGTCGAGTAGGGTTGTTTATGGCTTATATGTGTAAGCATCGCGTTTAAAATTTCAAAGAAATAAAGGAAAAAGGAATATTAGATGCTCTGATAGTTTTTATTGCCTTAATGTTATGTATATGTATTTAATTTTTTCGGTTTTTAGGTTAAGTTTAGTTGTTGACCAAATTCAATTTTATAATTAAATATCTACATTTGCATTGCATCTATTGGTAGCTGCTGATTTAGTCAACACAGAAAATAATGATTCAGTTAATCGAGAGGAATGAATTAAATTTTCAATTTTGGACAGTGTTCCCATGCGTCAGAAACTTGTCATTGCCCTGTGCTTAAATATCTTAATCAATGCGTGTATTCGCTATATTTATAAACGACGCAAGTTTGACAGCATAGGTTTGCTCAGAAATTCTATCGTAGGGCATGACTTCCTAATCTACCTTGATGTCCGCTGCTTATCTTTAGTATAAAAAATTACGAAAAACTCAGCCCTAGAATATTCGAAAAGGGAAGTAGAATTCGTATCATCAGTAAGGACAAGGCACTGATTTATACGAGAGAGTAATACGACTCAAATGGCTAATTCTTTTTTTGTTCATGGAATCAGCCTGTGGAATATAAGACTTTTAAATTTGTTTGATTAAGTTACTGGTTAAGTTACTAGGGTATTTGTAATTCAATTAGGGCTGGTTCCCCTATGTATGTAACATTAAAATTGAAATAAATAAATATTCTATTGTCAATGTTTAAAGAAAGGCAATTTTAAGCTGTATTTAAAAATCATGACAAATACCACTATCGTGTAACGTCCCTCTCGGTTCTTACTAATGTAAGAACAGATTAAACGTAGAGTAATTAATTAACAGCTGTTATTTCCCGAAAGTGTCCATGTAATCAATCACAAGTTCATTGAACTGAGCCCGCGATCAAGCAGGGTTGCTAGATTTCCAAAATCCCTCGGTGGAACAGAAGAAAAAAGTGAAATAGCACTACTATGGCACTCTCCACTAGCCTGGCCTAGCTGGAAGAAGACACCTGACTTTACCATCAAATATCTAGAAGATGTTTCACAGCGCAGCCTGGGAAGCATTTTGAAATTCGCAACAGAGGCGGGTACTTTTGACATTGACAATTGTGACTCTAATAGAGATTTGACATAGGACATATTAACGTAGGATAGCTATATGAACTTGAACCCAGGGCACATATGAGATCCACCACCCTAACCTAACCAAATCTAAGACCTACAATTTGTTCATAGTCTAAACTTGGATTTGTGCTTGGTTCTAACTTAATTGATATAAATAAATAATACTTTGTAATTAATGCAATCTTTTATGAAATATTAACTTCTAACCTCCTATACGAATGGCCGCACATAAAACATAATCCCATGTAAGACTTCCAACTGTTATCAGTTTAGAAATTCTTGTACAAGTCGTTTATGCATACATAAATACCTATTTCCAGTAAAAAAGACGACCAAAGGCAAAGTTAATTAAAAAGTACCTAGTAGGTAGGTATTCCTCTTTCCACTTCACATTGCCTTGCTTTAGTTTGTAACGCATCACTTGAGATTAATATTTATAGACCTTCTGGTACATGCAACTTGTATTGTGCATAGTGACTTTTAGAAACCTTGCAAATTGCCAGTGTTGCGTAAATTTAAATGATATGCGGCAGGTTTTAATGTGGAACCAGTTTATAAAATACCGGGCAACGACTGAATTAAATAAAGTAATAAAATAAAAACACAGAGAGTGTCCATTATATAGATGTACCTATTTACTGTACAATGTACATACATATATATATATATATATATATATATATATACAGAGTGCTATCTAATTGAAGTGAAATAGCACTGGAATGGTTACACGATTTATATTATGAGAACAATCAGCGAAAATTACATATTTCCAATTGGAATACGTCTCACGTTTAAATCATTATCCTATTTTGGGTACTATTTACTAAAAGTTAAGTGACTGTAGTCTGACATGTTAGGTATTTTTTAATATAAAATATATTATAGATTTTGAGACTGCCACGAAAGATAAATGTCATTATATATTATATATACATATATAGTACATATATTAAGGATATGACAAAGTTTGATAAAGGGCCAGTCAAACCACAAA
This sequence comes from Platyura marginata, assembly GCA_026745375.1. NCBI lineage: Eukaryota > Metazoa > Arthropoda > Insecta > Diptera > Keroplatidae > Platyura > Platyura marginata. The sequence continues at coordinate 672 of JANSTT010019072.1, read as the reverse complement.
CTTTTACTGACAAAAAATGTCATATTTTTTTATTAAAAAAAGGATTCGTTACATTTTGTCAGTTTTCTTCTAATAACAGATAGAGTGGCAAATTTTATTGCTTTTAGAATTTAGATCTACATATAGGAAGAAGTATTTTGCTATTTACATATCTACATACATACACATATATATATAATGTAAAAATAAATAATATATAAGTAAGTATATAAGCCACAGTCGTGTATATAAATAAATATTTAATTTATTTAAGTAATGAGATATTTATATGAATATTATATGTACAATACTACTACTATGAAGATATCTATGTATGTATTGTATGTATGTACATTTATATTTTTTTACAGTCCAGACTCTGTAATTGCACAACCCTGTAATTTCACACCTCTATAATTGTACTAAGCAAGATTAATACATTAGGTAGGTACCACAGACCAAGTAATTTACAGGACGTAACCAAAGATAGAAAAAGCAAGATTCAATAAAAAACTGCAATGAGAAAGATGGCCACTGTTATTTCTCTTTAGAGAAAAGTTGTGCAAAGGCAGGAGAACATTTTTATTGGGGGGACTATATCCATTACAATCAATCTATGTTTTATCTAGATCTCTTTGTCTTGGAAACCTACAAATTTATGAATTATTGTAATAATTCATCACAACAGTTCAA
>JANSTT010019071.1:0-12264 GCA_026745375.1 Platyura marginata | reverse complement strand
TTGTAAATAATAAACAAGTACTCATACGGGTATATTATAATCGGCGTAGCCAATTTTTACTTCTTTACTGGTTTTTGAATTTTTTAAAATGAAATTTTTGATTTTTGTTCGGAATTCAATCAACATAGATGCTTAATGTTTAATATTTACATTTGTTACAAACAAACAACATACCCCCCCACCCCTCTAATACGAATCTCAAAAATAATTAGTCCTTTTTGATGTCACAAAAATGAATGTACCTAAATTGAAATTTAAACACCGTCCCATTAAAATGACATTAGAAACCGTTAACATGTAAGCTTCACCTCTTTTAAAATACTCCAAATTACATTCAATACCCAAAAATAATCACAAAATTTATTTACTTCCACACACAAACATAAACTATTTATGGTAAAATGGAATTTTCATTTTTTCAATTGATTTTTACTTAACTCCAATGAGTTCAATTTGAAAATTTTTAAAATCATTGAAGCAAAAGTAAACCAATTTTTGTATGTTCCAACATTGAATACTTAACTTAACATGTTTATATATAGCAAATACACAATGGAGAAATGTGTAAATTTTCCAATTTTCCAATTTTCCTCAAAAATCTTTCGTTTTCAACTATTCTTTATTTTTCCATAGATATGTACAAATACGGTAAATAACATACATAAGTAGGTATAGGTACCTCCAGTTACTTGTATGTACATACTTTCTCAAATTTCTAAAATAAATATAAAATGCAATCGATGTTTGCATACATACATTTTCCTCGTGGATGTCTCAAACTTTTCCACATACCTAGTTATGTCATGAATATATAGATACCTAAGTAGAGGTACTCCCTTAGTAAGAAACTAACAAAAATTCGTACGTACAGATGTACGTGTTCATGTTGTACATGCACTGGCGAAGTGATTACTATACACAATACCAAAGAGAGAGAGTGAGAGAGAGGTTGGAAAAGCTCACGGTTTCCAATGTATACAAAATTTATGTACTTAACTATAAGATACAAGCAAAAGCGTACATACATATATGATATCTAAAGGAAAATCAGTTTTATGCACAAGAAAAGACAAAAAGATGCTTCCAATCACGTAATAAAATGAAACTTTCTGAAAGCTGCCAAAGAAGCATTTTGTATGTACATTGCAAGGGAATCGTTGAATCGACGAAAAAAAAAAAAATTTTAAGGAAAAATATATATATCCGAAGAAAATGAAGTAAATATTTTCGTAGATTTTATTATTTTGTTTTTGTTTCTTTCTATACTTATAGCTTTAAGCTTCAAACTCTTAAGCTTTGTCTTTGTACAATTTGTTTTTGTTTGTTAATTAAAAAAAAACACTGATAGGTAATCACATACTTTGAACATTTTATGCTGTGTGATATATTTTGTTTGTTTTTTTCTTTATTTCTTCTTCTTTTTGATTTGTTTTCCTTTAAAAAAAAAAAAAAAAAAAAAACAAATCGATTTTTATTGTGTAATTTTGTAATTCCAATATTCAATTCAAATGAAATTGTAATCCGATTAAAGGTTATTCGCGTATCAATATAACCTACGCATGTGGCACATTGAAACCTTTTCAGTGTTTCGAGGGGAATTATTACTTAAGTTACACCCAGAGTATTATAATAAATGAAGTATTAAAAGTGGAAAATTAATCCGAACAATATGTTCTACAAATGACCTTGTGTGGATTAATAATAATAATAATAATCAGATACGATGTAGAAATGAATTTAAGATTTATTTAGTGAGGCGAAACATATTCAATTAATTCGATTATTTATATATGCATAGGCAATGTATTGTTATTGTGTGTAGATAAATTGTTAAAAATAAATTTACATATGTACAGTACATACACATTTATCAAAAATATGTAAAATTACGTCATATTCCATTAGCCATTACGTAATATGATTTTTGATAGTAGAAATTCAATGCGCAATTTGAAAGAGAATTATAATTGACCGTATACGGCATTGTTCTAAAAGTTATTGTGCGGTCTGATTTTAACGAACATTAAGGGCAGCAGCGCCGTCCACTTTACATGGAGATGATTACCATTACTGTCTTCAGCATATAAAAAGTCGTAAGATTTTTTGATTCCATTATCTGGAACTTTATTAAAAAAAAAAAGAGGTCATTTTAATGAAAGAAAAAAAATTACGTTTTTGATGACAAACTTTTCTTAAAGAAGTGACACAATTTTGAACTATTTTAATATTACAGATATGATTATGAAACTTTGCATTTTTATATTATAATTATTTCAAATTTCCAGGATTTCTTGTGCAATTTTTAATTTTTAGAAAAAGTTAGCTTTCCAAACATTTTTAACAGGTTAACCAAAAAAAAAAATTATAATTCAACTAAAATTCTCAGGAAAGCATTCTTTATGTTTTTGGTGCATTAAAATATTTTTAAAAGTTACCCCTTTAAAAACACCATTAGGAAAAGGTTAACGTTTTCTAAAAATAATAAATTTACAATTCAATTCTGAGACAGATAAATAGCTTTTTGAAAATATCTATTTAACCCTTTTATGTTCATGAAAGTTCAAAATTATTTTAATTTAAAAAAAACGGTCTAAATGTATGGTCAAACCCCAAAATGTATTAAAAATGATCTATGTTTTTATATTAATTTGTCCAACAATGATGCTATCAATAATTCTCACGAGCCGCTACTGAAGTTTAGTCCTTTTTTATTAATAAATAAAACAAATTTTTATTTCTGATTTAAATTTAGTTTCTTTTTATTTTTACCTATTGATTGATCCCAATTGTAAATTTAAAAAAAAAAATCTTAACGTAATTATAATTTTACCATTTTCACAAAATAAAAAAAAAAACCAGCAACAACAACAACAACAAAAAGAATGGAATACATATCCGACATAGAAAACCGACAAAAAGTTGCAATTATTTCTGCTTAGTTCATTTTGAACGCAACTCAATTTTCCAGTTAGTTAATTAAATTTGGCCATTTCATATTACCCACAAAAATAAAAAGTCTTTTCAGTTTATTGTCAATTTTATAGATTTTTCTCTCAATTTTTTTTTTTCTTCTTTAATTCGTAGAAAGCAATAAGTGGTAATTTAGAAAAACAATTTTATGGGGACAATTAAAAATACTGAGTCATCAAGATGGTTTGTAGAAGAAATAAAAACAAAAAAAAACTTTATAGATAAAAAAAAAACGAAAAAAAAAAAATAAATTCCTTGTCACAAATGGTTAAATATTGTCGTAAAAAAATTGTTTTTTTTGAATAAGTAATAATTCTTCATAAAATAAACCTTTTTAGTTCTTCAATTTTGCTATGGGTGAATTATTTATAGACACAAGGAAAAAAAATCGACAATTCAGCAAAAATGACATAAAATCAAAAGTCGTGAAACTACAACATTTTATTAGCATATTAAAAAACATTTTTATGTGGATAAACAACTTTTGCATATCATAAGAAAAATAAAATTAGATATCAAGTAAAAAAACAAAAATTAATATAAAATAAAAAAAGAAAAATATTAGCAAATTAAAAAAAAAAATAAATATTTAATGAAATTTATTCCTGTTTTTAAGTTCTGTATATATAGAAAGAAATAGACAAAAGTATTCCGAGAAAATAAAAAAAAAAAAAAAAAGAGTAAAGTTATTTAGCAATTTTGTCAACAAGTCAGTTAACTCGCATAATACTTTTTATTTACCCTAAATTTACCGTAGTCATTTCAGACTGAGTTTTTTTTTTTTTTTTGGTATTCTTTGTTCTAGCAAAAGCTTTTCAGTTCGTAATAATCGAGTCCTTGAAACAAACAAAAACAACAACAACAACAATAACTAGAAAAAGTCCAACATGACGCAAGAATGTAAAAAAAAAAAACTTATTATTCTTTTAAGAGATTTTCCGGCGCCATGGGAAAATGCTATTATCATTCGTATTTTATAGGCAGTGCGGGTTCTTTTTCGATTTATATGTCCTAATAAAGTCTGGAAATTTATTTGATTGTTTTGATTATCAATAGATTATTCGGCAAAATATGAGTTATGTATGTATGTATGTACGAACATGTTTTATACCATCATACATGAAATTACTTGACTCTAACATTACTTTTCTTCTTTTTTTTTTTTTTTTTTGTGTGTATTTGTATAGGATAGGCGATTGAACGTTTTCTTTCTATTGTTGGATATGTGTACATCGTACATAAGTGGAGTGAATTTTATTTATTTACGACATATTTACAGCATAGCAACAAAAGCTTATTGGCCGGGCATTCGGTTGAAAGTGATATTATTGGATTTATTTATTATTATCTTTATTTCAAATCTTCTTGATTTCTTAGTTTTAGTATTTTATATGTAATTGACAAAATAGGATATTTGTCCTTTTCTTTAGTTTTATTTTTTTATTTTTTTTTATTTCCTTAGAATTATTTTTCGAATAAATATCATTTAGGAAAATTGCGGAAGAAGCCAGACCCACTGACCCAGAATAGAAAAAACATAAAAACAGACCTGAATACTGAACATATTAAAATCTCTGTGGGGACCGAGAAAGTTGCAACACTCTAAACAACACATATTATGTAGTTAGATTAGCGATTAACGGTAAAAGAAATTAGGAGCTGAGTTACTTAAGCTTAAGTAGAATAAATTAAACTCAATGAAGGTGGAAGCAGTAGCAACGTGGACCTTTTTGTTCAATAAATATGAGAACTATTAAAAAAAAAAATTTAAGATTCGAGAAAATGAAAAAAAAGTGAGAAAATTGAGAATATATTGACCATTTTTTTGGCATAAGGAAGGCCACAAGAAGTGGCACAATTAAGTTCCATATATTTTGAACAGGAACAAGTTTCAAAAAACATCCTCACTTTTCTCAGATTTTTATTGTGAATATTTTCATACATCTTATCATTTTTAGAAAACGATAACCCTTCAAGGTCCAATTGGCCCATTTAAAGGGTTAACTTTCAAAAATAGCACAAAGAGTATTAAAAATCTCTACTTGAAAAAATTTAGTTGATTTTTAATTTTTACATTTTCAAAATAAAAGGTTAACTTTTTCCAAAAACGTAATTTGGCATAAAATACTGAAAATTTACGTTTTTCAAAATTATATCTTTGATGACTAAAAGTTTTTCTTATAAAAAAAATCCCTTTTTCGATAGCGAATAAAAATTCACGCCTCGTCACTGGGTGAAAGATAAATGGGCGCCGAGAAGTTTTAATTTTCTATGTTATTCTATGCTTATAATTTTCAATATTAATTCATTGCTCTTTGATACAAATAGTATTTGAAAAAGCACTGTAAATTTGGTCAAGGTTCATTATAAGACGCTGGTGTTGGTATGAAGGCAAAAACACACCCAAAAAACTTGTAATATTCCTATATGCTTATGCTTATCCTAAAAAACAATAACCAGTTATAACGAGCTATAGATTGTCCATAAAACACATAATTTAATTGAGTTCATACATCCAGAGGCATTTTTACCATTTATACAATATAAAATTAAACAACTAGAACGATATATGACAAATATCCCATGTAGACCGATTTGAAATTGAAAAATTACAACAACAAAGAAAAAAAAATCAACAAAGAGACTAAGCCAATATTCTGGGAAAAAGGACTCTGATGAATATTCGTTGTTGGGATATTCAATTTTCAACCAATTTCCTATGCTACTGCTGTGAATTGGTTTGGTTTTCTATGGAACAATTCTATGTATATACCAATACCTACAGTAAATATCTATCTAGTTAGCTATGTAATATATAAAATGATATAAAATCTAGTCATACTCGTATATATGTATGTACCGTACCTATAGTTGATTTTCAATAGAATTTTATCCGCGTTCAATATCATCCTCGTATTTATGCATTTTTAGTAAGATAAATAAATATCTGCAATAATGAATATCATGTTTAGTGGATGAATTATTGATTACACGTCATCGAGTAAAATGTTCAATTAAAATAACTTCTCTCGAAATATATGTACATAGGTATTCATTGATAATTATCGATTGGTTGGGAATTGTGACGGGAGAATTTTTGTGGGTACATTAATTTTAACAAAAACAAAAAAAAAAGTTACTTCCCGCTAAATGGCTAAATATTGGCAACATAATATCGGCCTGATATTTAATAAACAATGCTTTTGATTTGGCAAATATATAAATGGAATTGATACCATTCAAATTTATCGATTGATAATTCTATAAATTTGCTTCCACAACCATAAACTTTTGGGTGAATTTTTTCACACTTTTTGCGAGATCGGAAAATTTATTTTTGTTCTTCGCAATCGCATTTTTTATTGATTTTTGGAGGATTGGAGGTTTGTAGATCGGCCCTGAATTACAAATACAAAATTATTCTTAATTTAAATACTAAAATGAGGAGTCCTTCTAACAAGATTAGAGTTAAAATTGATAGAATCATCTTTCTTTTCTCTAATCATCTTGAATATTGAGTGCGAATTCGAAGTCAAATGAAAACAAACTAAAACTACAATTGTGGAAGCATTAACGTTACCATACCAGCCTTTTTTTAAAAAAATTATATTCAATTTAGTCTAGAAGATATTATTTGCTAAAAAATCTACATATTCCCTGCAATCGATAAACATTGTTGAAATGTTCCTCTAAGTATAGAATCAAGATAAGTTAATTTATAATGGAAGAGAGGATGAAGTCATAATTAAAAAAAAAAAAACCCAAAGTATTTTTATTGAAGTACCACAACATGTACAATCTAAAATCTTTAAAATGGATTAAATTGAGAATAAAAAAAAATCATCATTTTAATTACGATATTCTTCAGACCACACCTCCACATATTATACCGACTGTATCTTTGTCATAAAATCTTTTACCATTTTGCTGTGTATAGCAATGCTGGGGTAATGCTTTTTGCCTTTTCGTCGTCCTAATTCTGGTTTAATGTCACACATAAGCCTTAAAACAACAAAAAAAATCGTTATCAACGTACATATTTTTATTTCTTTTAAATTAAGGACATGAATAGGATATACATTCTGTCAAGCATTTTAATTGTATTTTCTACCACATATGAGTAGTTAAAACGTTGTGCCCATAAAATTTGCCGAACATGATTTCATAGATATTTTTAAACAAATTAACTTTATGTCAATGGTATTTTTTTTTGGGAGGAGGGAGATGCTTTAATACATTTTAAAGACATAATTTCCAGTCATAATATTAACGTTCGAGAGAGTTTCTTATAAAGATTTTGAAGAAAGAATGTTTCCCCATATACAGGGATCATTATTATAATATGAAGTACTAAGACGATGTCGTTAAAAAATTTCCACTGCAAAAGTTCTGTACTTAGTTTTACGACATTATACGCTTATTTACATACAATATAAAAGCTGAAAATTGTCGTGTAAGACAGGCACCAGATTTTTTTTTTTTTTTTTTTTTTCATTTATGTATGCTTGTAACCTATAGGGTGCACGTGAAGTTTTTTTTATTGCATAAAAAAACAAACACTAAAATATGTTTTTGTAATAATGGTGGCACTAAAAATAAAATTATCCAAGACTATTTGTAACTTTTACAGTTACAAAAGATTTACATAAACAAAAATTTTATTCGCATGCTCAAATTTTAACCGAGTTTAGAAATATATCATGGTCTTTATCATAGGGTACTGGAGTATCTCTAACCGATACTAAGTATAATCAGATATTAGGATAAAAATTCAAAATCGCTGTCCCATGAACAAAAAATGATACAATAAATCTAGTCGATCGATTTAAGAACGAATATTGTGCTTTGATCACTCGTAAATTTTAAATCTACTAATGGTTGCTGGTGTATCAATTCAAAATCTATAGAAATACCCAATTTACTTAACAAAAAAAAAAAAAAACATGACAACAGGTAGAATTCCAATATTAAGCTCAGTGCTCAGACTTTCTCCCGTTTAATATAAAAAACAAACAGGACTACAATGATACTGTAAATTTATAACTTCCGAGAGTTCCATTCATCGTCCTATATATAGATATTTTGAATCGAATACATACGGGGAGGCCTTTTTGTTAGCACAGAAAAGAGTAGGTGAATTTTCACATTCCTTTTAATATCCTTGCAGTAACTATATATATATATATAGTATATAACATTCTATCTCTGTCTTTCCATGCAATAATGTCGATCATCACTTAACCAAACAGATTTTGTCTTGTCGGTCTGATATCTTTTCCCACTGTTGTACCCCTACAGTTATACTACCTATACAGTATACTACAAGATTGTGTAATACATATCAAGTTCTTATTCATGGTTCATTCATTTCGGTGCCAGAAGGAAGAAAAGGACAAATGAAAAATAAAAAGGAAAAAAAAAAGAAAAAAAAAATGGAAAATAAGAAGAGCTAATAAAAGTTCATGAATTTTCTACATCTACAAAAATTGGTAAATTTTATTACATTTCCTAAGAGTGCAATAAATTCGCTTTCCGTCCAGAAAAAGGTACAGGTCTTGAAGGATATCTTCTTTTTATATCACTCTCTATATATATAATGGTTCAACATAAAAACAAGAAATTGAATTTATTAATAATTTAACACTTCTGGCTCATCACGAACCTTGAATATTTACGATATTGCGTTACGTATTCGTCGTATTATATGTAGGCAAACGTATAAAGAGACAAAGGTGAACTTTTACGTATTTTCAGGTTTTATGTTTTACGACTCTTTGACATCTTCATTAATGGCATTTTGTCAAGGGGATGTTTTTCCCCAGTTTTTATTTCTTTTGAGGTTAACAGTGTTAGATAATTTGGTCTTTTTATTATAGAATATCGTGAACTTAGTCCTCCCTATCATCGAATACATGAATTCTTAATTAGTTCAAATTGCTTTTTTCGTATAATGACATAGTAATTACGTTGTGATTTTCGTAACACTTTTTTTTGTACATATACATACCAACGGAACCGGTTAATGTGACTGTGTCTAACACCATTTAAAATTTTTGATGTTAGTTGGGGTAGGGGTTGGGGTGGTGAAGTAGGAAATACATTTATGAATTGTTAAAAACTGTGGACATTCTAAGTTTCTATACCCTCCTCTCTTACTCTCTTATCTGACAAGATTTTTGGATAAAGTTAAAGTATGTGATGAATTAGTCTTGTTTGGAACTTTGAAATTATTGTCTGATAAAATTAAGGAATGGACAGTGTCTGGTTGAAATAAAAAATGTTTTTAAGATTATTAAAAGAAACATTTTCTTTCATTATTTTAGTGATCCTCATTACACATATAGAAAATTTAATTTTGAAAAAAAAAAAATCATTAAGATTAATTATGGAATGACGTCACTAAATGGTTGATATATAAAAATAAATGCCATTTGATATATTAATTTATATTTTTATGATGAATTGATAATGCGATCAATTTACTACTATACCTGCTGCTAGATAATTTTTTTGGCCTCAAGAATTTCGAAATTTGATAAATTGTTCATTTGCTAAATTTGCCATTACATTAATTTTCCCTCGATTGATTCATTAGAGCTATGTATTTGGCTTTCCCTATTCATTGAAATTTTCATGAAATAAATTAGTAATTCGATATAAAATTGTATAAATATGTAGATATATATATATATATATATACATAATAATATAGCGAGCCGTTTAATAAATTGTTTGTTAGACTAATTTTATGTCTGATGAGTTTTCTGTTGTTTTATTTAGGTTCGATAAGCGGTGTTGTTATTTAACAAATTGCCAATATTTGTTGATACCAGTTTTTAGATACCTAAAGTCAGATAGCCCCGCATTGTGAATTAAATATTCATAATTTTAATTTAACTTTTTGATTATTTAGGAAAATTGTTTGTTTTTTAGATTTTAATCATATTATATTGATATTGATATCGGGAATAAATTATTTTCTATAGTCAATCAATTAGTATATGAAAATGACCAATAAATTACTAATATATAGGGTATTTTTAGTATGTTAACCAATATGTTGATAGAATATTTTTAAAACAAACAAAAATACACTTAATTAAGAACACAAATAGACGAGTCATCTCAACTAAATTAATAATCCAATGTTATATATATATGTATGTGTGTATGTATAACCCAATCTATTAAAACATACTATGCTAAAGAGAGAGAGAGAGGCTTAATTGCATGTAAAACATAGCAGAAAGGACACTAAAAATACACCCTCCGCAACATCTACCACACATAAAGCTTAGTTTTTCAACAAGCTTGAAAATGAGGCAACTTCTATATTACTTACCCTCAAAAAAAAAAATTTAAACACCCTCTCGCCCGCCCACCCACATATACAATATACTCAAACCACCCACAAATTATTGCTTTTTAAACCAGAAAGACCCGTCGCTCTCAAGTTGGGTAGTTACGTATTTTTTATTATTTTCCTTTCGTTCGTCTTTTTGTTCAGTGTGGAAATTATTGTCGTGTGCGGTACGGTTAATATCATCAGGAAAATGCGTTTATTGCGAACAATGGCCGCCATTGTCATACTTTAATTTGTACATTCATCTAGGAAAATGAGGAATGCGGAAATGAACTAATTTAGGGGTTTTTTTTTTCTTCTTCTTCTTCGTGATTATGATATGAAAATAAACAAGATACAAAAATAAGGGTGTACGATGTACGTTAATATGTGTATTGTAAGAATTAAAGAGTTTCTAATGACAAATAACATTTACGGACAAATTGTCGTCTTTTATTTGTCTTTCTTTTTTTTTCAAATACAAAACATAAAAGAAGATTAACATACCGAGCGAGAAAAACAAAAACAATAATATTATAAATAAAAAAAAGAAGAAGGAAAATATAAAAAAAGATCAATGGATAAAATATAAGTTCGACAAAATGTCGTTTCTATATTCATGTTCCATACGCAATCATGAATACTTAACTAAACATAAGTCATCATGAAAAAAACATTTGCAATAATTCATTTCTTTTTCAGTTATTCGATTTGGTGTTTTTCTTAACATGTTTCATGTTCATTCCACCCTTGTTACATATATTTATTTATATTTGATGTTTTCTTTATATATATCTACATATGTATATGTATGCATAAATATGTAGATAGGAAAACATACACGTGATTGAAAATTAAAGCTACCTTTATTCAAGCAATTACTTATTAACGAAAAGTCAACATCAAACACTAAAACTAAAAACGGATCAAATGGGAAAACGAAAATGTTCGGAACAATGGGTACAATACAAATTCGATAAAAAGTTAACTTAATCTGAAGACAAGTAGGCACTTAAGTATTCCCAAGACATTTTAAAATGCTATCATTCGTTTCCAGTACTTTCTGGTTTTCGAAAGTCTAAAATTTGTCTGGCAGGAACGAAAGAGATTGAAGAACAATTCAATTAAATTTCCGGTTTTTTTTTCTATTCTCCACTTGCATCCATGCCTGCATATTATCATTTATCATTTAGTTTTACAAAACAAATATAAAGAGAGTGGGATGTGATTATTTTTTTGCCATTTACAATGCTAGAAGAATAAGAGAATTAATATTTTATAGGCCGAAGTCGAAGTCGAGCAGAATCTGCATTTGTGGACAACAACAATTATTTTCTTATTTTGACTTGGAAAAGTGTAGAAATGGCAAAATATTCGGAAAACTCTGACATAAACTTGCCCTATCTTGAAATATGTAATTAATTTGTGATTTGGAAAATATCATTTTTCTGAGTGTACCTATAATATGAATATAGTATGTACAAGAGTACGAGTACAGGTACACTCTATTCGCGAGGTAATCTTCAAAACTACCAGAATTTAATACCGGTTTTTGAATGTTTTGATGCAATTCAATGAAATGATGCACTTATACCAAGCAAACAATAAAAATAAAAACAAAAAACTATTTCGATACCGGTTTAGGATATAAATTCAATGTGCCATTTTGGATGGAGATAAAGTAAAATGTAAAAAATAAAGGAAAAATGCATCGAAGAAATATTTTGCACAAAAAATACACATTTTTTGTAGACACTCGAAGGCGTTTTACTTTATTATTTATTTTGTCTTAACTTATAATGAATATAAACATTGGCGTGCACAGACTCCTTTCTTAGGGCATTCTGTGAGTAATGTAATTATAACAAAAATGATATGTTTTTCTCTGGCATGTTAATTTGAATCTGAGGCCGGGTGGTTGGATTTCACTTAAAAAAAGTCTAATAACGGCA
>JANSTT010019070.1:0-12266 GCA_026745375.1 Platyura marginata | reverse complement strand
TTACCCATTATATATGGATCATCAATTAGTGGATAAAAGAAATCGACCGTCTGAACTAGTGACAGTCCATGTCTATTGAGTGGTATAACAGCTGAGTCCATACCAATTCCTTGATAAACATATACAGGAATAATAATTATATTAGATATAAACACAACGGGGATACTAACCGATACGATTAGGATCGATCGGAGTCGTGGGCCCAGCAACGACATTCTCTACCACTTCAATTCCCGCAAGGAATTGGTTTAGAACTCCTTGCGGGACCTTACAACCTCATCCTCGCAATGTAGAATACTTGGTAAGACGAAATTCCTTTGATAGTCCATAGTCTTCTGGACAAAACATTTTTATGGTGCTCTTCTGTTGCTCTGTCAATTTGTAGATTTGTGTTACTACGCAGGGATTTTATATTTTTATGATATGATAAGAGTCAACACTGGAAATTCTTTGGAACTGGAAGAGACAAAAAAAAAAAAAATAAAAAAATGACGAAATTCAATTAATTGTCAACACACACTTCCCCCACACACACACCCTCACACATATTGAACATATGGTATTAGAGCTTTCAATATGGCTACATATATGATGGCAACGCTACGTCAGAGAGTAAGAGGTACCGTACACGCATTTGGGAATAACGGCATTGGTATTGGTTAAGACAAGCTGAGCCATCAGGAAAAACAGCCATTATTGTAGTAGTACTAAAAAGGCATTATTATTAGTGTATTGTAGTTCTAAAAGTTTAGTTAAGTCAGTGTGTGTGTGTAGATAATAACTCTGTCATTGACAATGTATTTTGAAATTTGCAATAAACAATTCTGAGTTCTGAGTTCTAATATATTAAATTGTAATTTTTAATAATAATTAATTAAGTGGACAAGAAAATGGCATTAAACGGATTTTTAGAGTTTTTCCAAAAAGGAAAGGTGGGTGCAGCCTTACGTGACAGCAATGTAAACATTTTTATTTTTTTTGTTTGTTTATTTTATTTTATTTATTTATATAAAAACTGAGATAAAAAAGTCATTGCACAAGCTGTTTTTAGATTTGTTTGATATTTTATAATAAAAAAAATTGCACTACTCAAATTCAATTTAAAAAATTTTAAAGGTCACGTTATGATATGATTTCGGCATTAAATTGATTGAATATTTGCGACATTTTTTTTGTTTGTTTGTTTGTTTGTTTATTTACGTTAATTCTACGATTGTGTTTCCTTTGTTTTCACATTATTTCTAAGACAATTTCAATTTAAACTTGAAGCGAGCAATGTCCAAGTGCGTCAACATTTCGAGAAAAGAAAAGAAAAAAATAGAATTCCAGTGCTAGTGCCACTTCTAGAAAAATGTTTTAATGATTTCAGTTCCGCTTTCACTTTAATTGCAGACTTTTCGGCCAAAAAAAAGATTCACCCAGGGAACAATTCGATATTCACTACACAAACAAGCTCAAGCAAGTCTACAGTCGGGCATTAATCTCAGTCAAGTTGTTAAACTGCCACAGGGAGAGAATTTAAATGATTGGATAGCTGTGCATGGTATGGAATAAAATAAAATTTAAAAAAAAAAACCAAAAAGAATAATCTCTTCCACCAACCTCCCTCCCATCCATTCCCAATATTTTAGTGGTCGATTTCTTTAATCGGATTAATCTCATCTATGGTACGGTATCGGAATATTGCAATGAAACAACATGTCCGACAATGTCCGGTGGTCCACGCTACGAATATCTCTGGGCGGATGGTGAACAATACAAAAAACCGACACCATTACCGGCACCAAATTATATCGAATTACTGATGGATTGGACAGAATCGCAAATAAACAATGAGTCCGTATTTCCGGTATCAACGAATGTACCATTTCCCAAATCATTTGCGGTCCTGTGTCGAAAAATTCTAACCCGATTGTTTCGGGTGTTCGTTCACGTTTATATCCATCATTTTGATCGAATTGTTAGTATTGGAGCGGTAAGTAGCGACGCATTTCCTTTACAAAATACAATCCATAAATATAATATGCAATCTTCTGTAGGAGGCACACGTAAACACCTGCTACAAACATTTCTACTATTTTGTACAAGAATTTGAATTAGTATCGGCTAAAGAATTAGAACCATTGTCTGAAATGACCGCTCACATATGTAAGGATCATTGAACATGAATATTATTATCCCCAATTACTACACACAAAAAAAACAAAAAAAACAAAAAAAAGAAAATTATAAAGATTAATAATAAATTACATTTTAAGTTTAAAAAAAAAAAAAAAATTATTTACAATTATTGGCATTAAGTTAAATACAAAAACACGATTAATGTGTAATCAGGCAGGTGATCACTGATCAAAATTTTAATCACAATACGGAGTACGGTTGTTAATGAACAAACAGTAATTAAATGTGTTCTGGTATCGCTGTGATTTGAATTGAGTTAAGAAGTTCAGATGAAATTTGTGTTAATTAATTTAATTACTATTTATATAAATATAAACGCAAATTGCTATCGGTAATGAAGGCTACAAATAGCACCCAATTGATAAACATATACATACATACATACATCATATATAATACGAATTACATTACTCCATGATCACAAACAAACGATGTAATAATTCGTATAGATGCGCATGACTGATAGATAATAAAATTATAATAAGAAAATACAATATTTCTTGAAAATGTACTAGAATAACGTACAGTCATCACAACCTATTAGTGACATATAGAGAGAGGATATATATAAAGAATATCTGGCAACATTACTCCTTACAACGAATGTTGTATATGGCAAAGAGACAAATGAAAAGAAAAAAAAAAATTATTTTAAATACTATAAAATGCGAAAAATCGTCAGATCCGCCATTATTGTTAATGTTAGGAGTCAAAAAAATAAAAAGAAAAAAAAAAAACCAAAAATAATAAGAGAAATTCTAAACTAAACGTTTACGTTTGTGTACTGCCGAATCGATGCGACCAAAAAATATGTGAGGCTTATTAAAGAGTTTAGCAAAATTAGCGTTTACCTAAAATATGGACAAATTACGATCGAAATAATGTGAGTAAGACATTTTCCCAACGTACCTAAAATACAATGCAAAGAGGGTGGAAATGAAGTGTAGAATTTTTGTAAATTGTAATTGGAAATATTGTTAGTTTTTTTTTTTATTATTATTATTATTATTAAGTTATTCATTGGTGTCTATTCGAAGTATTGTAATTAAGAAAGTTTTTCGATAATTGGGGGATAAAGGAAGAAATTTTTTTTTTTTTTTCTTTTTCCTTTCGTTTATTATTTGATTGTACAAAAGTGGGCATGAAATTATTTTGTGGTCAAACAATGTGGTAGTAGGCAAAAAAATTAAAATCGGAAAATCGGATTGTGATTTTTTGTTTTTTTTTTTTGTTTTTTTGTTTTTTTTCTTTCTTTTTGTTTGTTTGGGAGGAAGCCAACCCCACAAACGAGAGAGTGTGTGTGGAGAATTGTGAATCCATCACAAAATGATGATATCAAAGGCAGCCGTCGATAAGGGATCGTTACATGATTTAATTGAATCACTACCAACGATACGGGATAAGGATACCGCTTCCCATACAGCGTCGACAATAAAAACAATTGGATCTGGTGGACCGTCACATTTGCTACGGAATACGCACAGTTCATTTTCGTTGAATAAAAATGAGGAATTTGATTTTGATGTGCCCGATGAGGCCCCCGTTTTTGTACCAACCGTTGAAGAGTTCAAAAATCCATTGACCTATATCAGTAAGATTCGTCCAGTGGCCGAAAAATATGGAATATGCAAAATTAAACCACCATCGGTAAGTTGTTGTTCTTCTTGTTTTTGTTGTTGTTGTTATTAGAATTAGAATTCCAAATGGAACCATTTTATCATTTGGTTTATTGGCCAATATTCTCTTTATAATAAATTATACAAAGGACGCGCGCCAGACATTTCGAAAAGATTTGTTTGTTGTTTGATGTAGCGCGTCCACTTGAAAAAAGGATTCTTCCTTGAAATAAACCCCGCTTATTATACATTGTTGGATCATATAATAAAAATGCAGTTGAAAGGAGGCTGAGTCTTTTTTTTTTTTTTAATTATTTTTTTCTTTTCTCTCTAGCATTGCATTATTTTTGCGTCTAAATCGCCATTAAACAGTCGTCGAATATCACGTACGATCCGATCCGTATGTTATTCACACCAACATTTTGTTATTCTTTTTGTTTTGTTTTGTTTTGTTTTGTTTTGTTTTTTTTTATTTAGGTAATGCAAATATTGCAAAAACCACCATGAATTTAGGAGGAAATGAGGAGGGGGTGGGGGGTACTAAAGATGTTCTGGATGGTAGGCAACCAGCCTCCTCGGATACATTTCTGATTTTTGGTTCCTTGGTTCCTTGGTTCCTTTCCAGACGATTTGATAATAATCCCTAATAAAAGACTTGAGCATGTTCAATAGATCTATACAGTGTCCGTGTTGATATCCGTCCATATCCCTCTAGAAAACATGCTAGCTATTCCGTCTGTGCCGACAAATTTGTTTGTAGATCTAAGGACATTTCCCCAACCACACCATACATAATTGTTTATATAAGTTATGGTCCAAGAACGGAACCAATTTCTCTCTAAATTTCTTTCCTCTTCCTTCTCGTGGAACAACTGGATAGACATTCAATTGAAATATTCTGCTAAAATTTATCATATTTCAGACATGGCAACCACCATTCACCGTTGATGTGGACAAATTACGATTTACGCCACGAGTTCAGAGACTTAACGAACTGGAAGTATGATCTGAATATAAGAATTTCACAAATTTTGATCTGTGAAAAATTAATTTTCTTTTTGTTTTCGGATCAATTAGGCTAAAACACGGGTAAAATTAAATTTTCTGGATCAAATTGCGAAATTTTGGGAACTTCAGGGATCCTCATTGAAAATACCTATGGTCGAACGAAAGGCATTGGATTTATATTCATTGCATCGTATCGTTCAGGAAGAGGGTGGCATCGAACAAACAACGAAAGATCGAAAATGGTCTCGGGTAGCGTGCCGTTTGGGTTATCCGGTTGGAAAAAGTGTCGGAACCATATTGAAAGGTCACTATGAACGGATTCTCTATCCATTTGATTTATTTACATCTGGTAAATCGGAAGATGTTATAAAGGTTTGTCCTTTTGTTGTTGTCGTTGTTGTTGTTATTATTTTGTTCAATTTGCTAGAAGGTTTTAATGTTTTCTTTCCTCCAAAGCAAAAATTAGAAGAATCCGAATTGGACGATCATGACTACAAGCCACATGGAATTGTGTCACGGCAAAAAATCTTACCACCAACTGTGACCATCGCAACAGCAGCTAGACGATCACAACGAACAAATGTCAATCAGGGTCTTGGGACGAATACAGCATGTGAACGAAATGATGTTTTTAAGCATCCGAGAGATGTTCGCGATGCCAAAGATTGTAAAGAATGCAAGGAATCAAGAGAGGTATGGCGACGGATTTTTTTTTTTTTTTTAATTTCCCATCTCATTCTTTTTCCATTATAGAATTGTACACATGGCGGTGGTGCCGATGGTAATCATGATGGTGGTGTTGGTGGCGGAGGTGTCGATGATGAAAAAAGTGTTGAATTACGACGATTACAGTTTTATGGTGCCGGTCCGAAAATGGCCGGTTTCAAATCGAAGATGGATTATGGGAAATTTCGAATTCCATTGAAAAAAACGATTGTGACGCGACGCAATGCCGATCCACTATCAAAATATGTTTGTCACATATGCAATCGGGGTGACATCGAAGAGGCAATGCTACTGTGCGACGGTTGTGACGATAGTTATCATACGTTTTGTTTAATTCCACCGCTATTGGATATACCAAAAGGTGATTGGCGGTGTCCGAAATGTGTGGTGGAAGAGGTGAGCAAGCCGACCGAAGCATTTGGATTTGAACAGGCCCAACGGGAGTATACGTTACAACAATTTGGCGAAATGGCCGATCAATTTAAGGCGGACTACTTTAATATTCCCGTTCATTTGGTGCCAACCGAATTGGTTGAACGGGAATTTTGGCGCATTGTTTCGTCAATTGATGAAGATGTAGCCGTTGAGTATGGTGCCGATTTGCATACAATGGATCATGGTTCGGGATTTCCAACCAAAAGTTCACTATATTTGTTGCCCGGCGATCAAGAATATGCCGAGTCCAGTTGGAATTTAAACAATTTGCCACTGCTTGAGGAATCGATATTGGGACACATTAATGCGGATATATCCGGTATGAAGGTGCCCTGGATGTATGTTGGTATGTGCTTTGCAACATTTTGTTGGCACAACGAGGATCACTGGAGCTATTCAATAAATTATTTGCATTGGGGTGAACCGAAAACCTGGTATGGTGTGCCCGGTAATCGGGCAGAAGCATTTGAGAATACAATGAAAAGTGCCGCACCCGAACTATTTCAATCGCAACCAGATTTACTGCATCAACTGGTGACTATTATGAATCCGAATATTCTAATGAATGCCGGCGTACCAGTCTATCGGACCGATCAACATGCTGGCGAATTTATTATAACATTTCCACGTGCATATCATGCCGGCTTCAATCAGGGATACAATTTTGCCGAGGCCGTTAATTTTGCGCCAGCTGATTGGATGAAAATGGGCCGTGAATGTATCAATCACTATTCAACGTTACGGCGATTCTGTGTATTCTCACACGATGAATTGGTGTGCAAAATGGCATTGGAACCGGAACGCCTAAATTTGGGCATTGCAACCGCATGCTATTTGGATATGGCTGAAATGGTCGATTGTGAAAAGAAACTAAGAAAATCGCTACTGGAATGGGGTGTGACGAAGGCCGAACGTGAAGCATTCGAACTGCTGCCGGACGATGAACGTCAATGTGAATTTTGTAAGACAACCTGTTTTCTGTCGGCCGTTACATGTTCGTGTATTAAAGCGCTCGTATGCCTTCGACATTATTCGGAATTGTGTAAATGTTCGCCGGAAAAACATACGCTCAAATATCGCTATACATTGGATGAGTTGCCATTGATGTTGCGTAAGCTGAAGGTGAAAGCGGAATCGTTTGAGAATTGGTTATCAAAAGTTCGAGAAGTTATCGATCCGACAACGGCGACCACAATCAATTTGGAAGAACTACAGGAACTGGCACAGGAGGCTGAGGAGAAAAAATTTCCCAGCTCTGTGCTGTTGGAGCGACTAAATTCGGCCGTTTTGGAAGCGGAAAAATGCGTTACCGTTATACAACAATTGGACATCAATAAAATGCGAACGAGAACGAGAAATTCATGTGAATTTGCCAAATACAAATTGACAATGGAGGAACTTGATTTGTTTGTACAGGAAATCGATAATCTGTGTTGTATCATACAGGAGGGTGAAAGTGTTCGGGAACTGCAACAATTGGGCCGGGAATTTGTGGCCAGTGCCAAAACGGTTCTCAATCAAGCGATCAATAAAGTCAACGAAACGGATGTGCTAAAATTGATTGAAGAAGGGAGTACATTGTGTATAGAATTGCCGCAAGTCAAAGCATTGAAATATCTTCAAGATCAGGTGCATTGGTTTGGATTGGTGCGTGAACTTCGCAATTCCGGAGAGAAAATTCCATTGGAAACGATTAAAAAACTAATGGACGATGGTTTGCATATTGTTCCGCATAATATATTGGAACGGGAATTGTGCGATTTGCAGAGCATCATCATATCGGTGGAGGATTGGGAATTGGAAGCGAAAAAATGTTTTGAAAGTGGTTCACAGCATGAAATTACCGAAATCGAAGATTTACTGCAACAGGCCGAATTGATTGAGGTAAATTTGCCAATGCAACCGGTACTCCATGATGCACTGACCAAAGCCAAAGAATGGCTAGCCACCGTTGAGATATTACAGACAAATGAAAATTATCCATATTTTCATACATTGGAAAATGTTGTGAATCGTGGCAAAAATATTCCATTCCAATTGGAGGAACTGAAACGAATGGAGGAGCATTTGATCAGTGCCCGTTTATGGAAACAACGAACTAGTCGAACATTTTTGAAAAAGAACTCGCCATTTACGTTGATGGAAGCTCTATCGCCGCGATCGGATGCAGTTATGTTGCCAAATCATTTTCGGACCAAAATGACCGACGAAAAGATGAGCCAACAATTTACAGAAGAAATGGGACCCGTTCAGATGGTGATCAATTTCAAAGGTTGCGAAGAGAAGGAAATGCGTGAAATTCGTGAATTGCGTCGGCTCAACGCAATGAAAAATCCCAAAGAAGACAAATACTGTATATGCCGTCGTCGATTTTTCGGCAACATGTACCACTGTCAATTGTGCCGTGATTGGTTCCATAGTTCATGTGTGCCGGCACCGCGGAACATTGTTCGTGCCCGGCCGGCTAATTCAACACCGCCAACTAGTCATTTGCTGGTGTCGACGTTATCGACACGGGAAAAAGGTCGTGAAATTAAATATCTTTGTCCGTCGTGTATGCGCTCAAGGCGGCCCCGTCTGGAGACCATTTTATCGTTGTTGGTGTCACTGCAACGTTTGCCGATACGATTGCCCGAAGGGGAGGCACTGCAATGTTTAACGGAACGGGCAATGAATTGGCAAGATCGTGCCCGACAAGCATTGGCCACCGAAGAGATTGTGGCTGCATTAACATCATTCTCGGTTATGACACAGAAACCGACGGTCACGGAAATAACACCAGCGCCAACATCAACAACAACAACAACAATAATAACAACAACAACAACAGCAGCAACAACAATAACAATAACAACAACAACACCAACACCACCAGCAATCATAACAATGGCAAAGAAACGAATGAAATCTGAATCAAAACTAAATGAACTGACTGATCGACTGCATCCAGCCGGCTCTGAGTCATCCGAATCGAGTTCGGATCTGGATGAATTTAACGTTTTGGGCAACATTAACATGAACCTTAATGACGAACCATTATCTAGTGAAAATTCTCAATCACCAAATAGGTAAGTTCTTTACTACTACTACTACTACTACTACTACTACTAGTACTACTGATACTACTACTAGCACTACTACTAAACGTGTCAATTTCCTTCTAGCTTTGAGGCAACCCAACGAAGTGTTGAACATGCTTATTCCGTTCCGCCAGCCTCAAATACATACAGTATTTCTGCGTATAGCAAAAAAGAGATTCTCCCATCTACTGATGTTCCATTGATAATTTTGAAAAAATCCACCCGAGACTATTTGGAAGATCTAATGATGGAAGGTGATCTGTTGGAGGTGTCATTGGATGAAACACAACATTTGTGGCGTATATTAAATGCAGCTAGACAGAGAGTAACCGATCTTGCCTATGTTCACTATAAATATAAAATTAAGGTAATTTCACTTCGCTTGCCCCCTTCTTTTGTTTTTGTTTATTTTTTTTTTTTTTTTTTTTTTTTATAATTTTTCAGCCACATGGCAATGAGATACTAGTCAGTACAATACGTAAACGTTGCCTGGAGGATCAAATAAATACGACGAAAAAACAAACAAAACTATTGCGTCCGTCGGAACCGTTATCACTGGCATCGCCAACCAGTGTCAGTTCGTCAATATCGTCCACCACAAATACAGCGTCGTCCGTTGGTACCGTGCCGGTGCAAAAAGTCAAACGTGGCCGTAAAATGAAAATCCTAACGAAAGACGGTGGCATCGAAGATTCGCCGAAAAAGAAAAAACGTGGCCGAAAAAGTGCCCAGGAAAATCAGCAGACCGGTTCAACATCGGAAGAAGAGGAAGACTGCAGTGCAGCCCATTGTGTACGACCGAATGGTTAGTAAATAGTTTCAGTTCTACATTCAGAATAATTTTGTAATTTTTTGTTATTAACCAATCAACACCCCCCCTTCCTCCTTCTCATTAATTTATATATAGGTCGCGAAGTTGATTGGGTTCAATGTGATGGCGGCTGCAACAATTGGTTTCACATGTTCTGCGTTGGTTTGGTCAAAAATCAAATAAAACCGGATGACGATTTTGTTTGTAAAAATTGCAAAAAACAAACTCCAACAACGACATCAACAGCCACAACAACAACAACAACAACAACAACAACAACAACCACCACAACAACAAAAACAACAAAAACAACAACAACAAAATTGCCAACAACCGAACTACCGACCTCAACCACAATCGTCACCAATTTAATGAGTCCGAAATGTATTGTGCAGTACGAAGAAGACTATCCAGATGATGATGTTGACGACGGTAATAATGATGATGATGATGAGGAGGATGATGATGAGGAGGATGACGATGATGACGACATTGAAGATGAGGACGACATTGAAGATGATGTCAATGATAATGATGACGGCGACGACGACAATGATAATGATAATAATGATGACGATGATGGTAATAATGATCGTCATAGTGTTATAGTGAAAGAGAAAAATGGTCGAACCACCGAATGTGACATTAAAGTAAAAAGGGATCATCAGTTATAATTGTTAATTAGTAACTTTTGGTTTGTATATATTTTATTTTATTAGTGTGTGTGTGTGTGTGTGTGTGTGTATGTGTGCGTGTGTTTTTTTTTATTCTGTTTTATTTTTAATTTTTAATATTACATTTATGATATACTATAGAAATGCAAATCACACAAATTTTTATAGAAATTTAGTATATAACGAGACACAAAGCCATATTATGAGAGAGGTAGAGAGAGAGAGAGAGAGAGAGATAGATACATATACATAGATATAGAGATAAAAAACCCATCGGAAAGATGAAATTTGAACATTGGACTTGTATACAGGGTGATTCAATGAAAGTGTAACACAAAACCCGAATGAGAGGTGTACGTTTTACAGGGGTTGTCTAATCTTAGTTATAAATTTATTACATTCAAAAAAGAAAAAACAAAAAAAAAAAACAAAAACAAAAACAAAACAAAAGAAAAGCAATTAAGATAAAAAAATGTCCAATAACTCCCGAACCAGGAATGCCCAAACGAAATACTTCATTTCTAATTCTAAAGGGTTTTGATACAAATATTTTGATCAAACGCCAAGAATTTGGATATTTTATCTTTGAAATTAGTGGATCTTAGCAATTTGTATTCTTGATTGGACATTTTCTGCCTTCAAACATTTTGGTGTCATGTCATATTGTAGTAATGCTTTAGATTTTAAATGATAATTTTTTTTTTAAAAAAAAAAATATACACAAAAAAATAAAAATCTCCTCATTTTATATGAAAAAAAAAAAAAAAAAAAAAAAAAAACAAAAAAAAAAAAAACAAAAAAAAAAAAAAACAATAAACGATTTTGCATTTCCAACATAATTGTAAATAAAATAAATTTAAGGGAACATTTAGATATAAATTTAAGATACTTCGAAGATCTTTTAGCAGATCAATAAGAATAATGCACTTTTTCATAAGAAAATTACAAAACAGCAACAAAGAAAACAAAAATAACTAAAAGCAATAAATCTAAGAAATTTGAATTTTTTACCATGTAGGGTGTTTTAGTATAAAGAAAAACGATAAGCACATTTATATACACCATTTTACACCAAAACCACCACCCAAACCCACCACATAGAAAAACAATTCAGAGAAGAGTTTTTTATTTAAAATTTTTGTGTTTTTGTTTTCATATATAAATAAATTAAATAGAAGAGGGGTGGGTACAACTGTATCTCAGTTAAAGTAACAAATTTTATCGCTTTTTACACTAAAAAAAAAAAAAAAAATACAAAATAAATCGAAAAACTGTGCTTCATTCATTACAAATATTATAAAGTAAATTATTCTAAAATTTGATATAAACTTAAGGATTTAAGCAATGAAAATGTAAATAAAATTATTAAGTGTTGTTAAGGAAAAGAAAAAAAAAAAAAAACTTATTATTAGCTTTATTTAAATGAATTTTTGTTATCATAAACCCAACCTAACCCAACCCAACCGCTCCTTCCCTCTTCCATCATTCTATAATTTAAACATTTATTAATATTATTAAGCACCGCAAATATTTGTGCGATAGCAAAACAAAACAAAAAAAAAAAAATTTTTTTTTTTTTTTTTTTAGTTTGTTTTTGCCTTGAAATTTGACACCAGTGTCGTGAAATGCTCGGCATAAAGAAATAAATGATAAAAAAAAAAAAAAAAAAAAAAAAAAAAAAAAAAAACAAGGGTTTTTTTTTTATTTTTATTAAATTTTTTTTACCAACCCTCCT
>JANSTT010019069.1:0-12270 GCA_026745375.1 Platyura marginata | reverse complement strand
ATACAATTGTACATAAGGTGAAATACCTTTACGCTGATGGAGTCATTGAACTTGATTATATGTTGTATAATAATGGGTAATGAAAATAACAACATTTAGACATAACACGAAACAGGTAAATGTACTCACAATATTTAAACAAAATTTAGATACCTCTTAGATAGGTATTATATATATATGTAATAAGTATATGTAGGTAGAGATATGTATTAATGTAATTATATAGATTTTAAGAATTTTTAGCACATTGAAAAAAATATGAATATTTTTCACGAAATTATATTTTAATTACATACCTTCAATATTAAATATGAAAAAATCATTGCACCGTTATAGAATTTTAAACGCGCCATTGTATACAGAGGTAAGTTCAGTCAGCTATATTCTGTCATTCAAAATATAGCATGCGTCCGTTATTTAATTTGATTGTGGGAATAATATTCAGCCATCTGCCCAGCGGCAGCTTAATATAAAGAAGATTGTATACGAAATTATTTTGTAAATATTCAAAGAAAAAAATTAGAACCAAAAAAAAAAAAAAAAGAAAAAATTACTAATAATAAAGCAACACACACGAATCTAAAGATTGATAGGTACTATGTACTATGACATACTGTCATTTAGAAATCTAATTTAAAATCTTTTTGTATTAGATCGTAATGTGTAATATTTAAGGAACATCTTACATCTTTGAATTAATGACTACATACATAAATAATGAATAATTCTTTAACTATATGGAGTTTGCAAATAATCTAAATCTTTATGAATATTTTTAAATTTTCTATTCTTTCCTAGTCCTAAACGATATAACTTTTACCTACATATATTTAAAAAAAAACTATATCTAACTAATACATATTCTAGTAGAAAACCTAGCGGCGTATTTTAAGAAGCTCTACAATCACTAAACATCACTAAAGTTAGTAAATTGTACCTCTCTAACCTCTAGGCTAGGGTATTCTTCATAACAAAAACAATTAAATTAGAATTTCAAAAAAACTATCGATCCGACAACTTTTGAAATTAGTAAGAATTTTCAAAGAACATTATTTAAATGTAATACACATTCAAAGAAACTATATCGGTATTGTTATCTTGATATTAATTTGGATTTTTTTTTCACATATTTACGATTGATTTTCGATTTTTTCATAATTTGGCGCCTAGAGATTATTTACCATTTCCGCTATGATGGAATAACCATTTGATAGATTTTTAACTGATCTTTAAAACTAAATTTGATTAAGTTGTTAAGAGATTGGTGCAGGAACCGATTAACATGAAAGAAGTTATCGTCGTTAATACTTTAATGAAGTTAAAATAGAAAAATATATGATAATAATATAAAATTAGTTACCGCGCCATAACGATAGATCGTGGAACTTTTTCGTCTATCAAGGAAATCTTCATTTTTAAATTCTCTATAATTTTGGTCATATAAACTTTTTCTCTATTCCGAATATATTTCGAGTAAATGGATAACGTTTATTTTTAGTACACAAACTAACATTTTACTCAATCATAAAAAAAGATAAATAATTTTTTTTTATTACGAAACGCGTATCATAAATTTTAAGTCTTTTCTTTCTTATTTAAACAAAAAAAAATGTAATTAAGAACGTAATTTTCTGTTTCAACCCAGTTTTTATTTTGACCTAAGATTTTTTACAGTGTAATATGCTTCAAAATTAAATGTGTATATATCATTTTCTAAAAGGCTCCACTTTCACCTTTGGAACGTATACTATCAATAATGTTGTCATTAAGGGTTGTATAATTTACAAAATAATTTATCAAATCATGATATTTTGATTGATTTGGCAATTGAATTAATTGTAAAATTGTCGAATGTGATTTTTGGCTTTTACATTTTTAACCTCTACTCGAAAAGTTATCCCTACTATCCTGAATCGTCTACTACTGAATCGTCCTTACCAACTTTAATTTAAGAGTAGATGTTCAAATTTAAAATTTTATGAATGAAACAATTTTTTTTTTGCAAATTATCTGACCATCTTGTGCTTAAAAAAATAGAAAAATATATTTTGGGAAATTAACCAATTTTTAAAAATTTACTAAAAAAAAAAACTAAATTATAGAAATTTGAAACATTTTTGTATTTTTGAAAATATTTTTGCTATTATTATAAAAGAAATACACTTTTGTTGTTATGCTTAGCCGTCACTATTATTATTAATTCTTAACGGACATAGAAAATTGTAACAAATTCATTTTGGATATAAATAAACTCATCACTCGATGAAATAATTTTTATCGAAGGGAAATAACCGCCGATGTCAATACATTTACAGTAAAACCAGTTAATTATGCAAATATTAACTACTTTTATATATCTTACCGTTATATTAGTTTTGTTTATTCCACAGTATGTTCCGTTTTGGTAGGTAGGCAAAGGTGCTAACTGATTATTAACTTTAGCTATGTGTCACAAGAAAAAAAAAATAAAAAAAAATTATAAATATAATCAATTACAACTGAACGCACACGCACATTTTACCATAAATAATTAAACAAACAATTCGCTTTTTCTTGTCGCTCTAAATATATAATTCATAAACACACTTCAATCGGGTACTGTAAACTTTCCAACCTGTACGTTGGTAATGTTCTGTAAAGACTGATTGATGAAATTCTTCTGTGGGAGCTGTTAAATGCAAAGAAATGAAACCAGTTGAACAATATTCTTGCATGTAACGTTGTGTTCCTCTTCTTGTGTTACTATCAAATATTCCTCTCTCTAAAATAAGAACCGTTAAGCCATGATAACCAAGATATTGGTTGCGTACTGTAGGACTTCCCATAAATTGTTTTAATAAGCGTTTTATAGTGCAAGTGTTGACATGGGTAATTTTTAAGTAATCTTCCGGTATTTGTTGTTGTCTAATGTCTACCCAGGTTATGGTTTCGTTGAATAATTTGCAATACACAATTACACATAAGCACGATCATTAGTGGAAAGATCATATATGTACATATTTACTGATGAAATATAAAATTGTTTAAATTCCAAATGATCATTTTCATTCGAAAAAAATATTGAAAGTTTTAATGGTTTTTCCAAATTTCCTAAGAATTATGAAAAAAACTTGAGAAAATCATGAAAAATTGTAGGAGATATAGTATAGAGCAGGGGTGGACAATCATGAAGCCAATGAGAGCCGCATGGTGATTTTTCATATATTACAAAGAGCCCCACCATATAACTAAAATGTGGCAATAAAATAAGGCACACAATTAAAAAGGTCGTGAATTTAAAACATCAGCCATCATCTTTTGGACCACCAAAATGTCAACTTTTTTTTACATAACAGTGTATTCTTTTGAAAAGCTCGTTGCTATGATCTATTTTTGCATATTTTGGCAATCTATCTCCTTGGAAAACTTACATTTTCGAGCCATTTTTCGATTTGATGCTCCAATTCTGTTTTTCACACATCGCACAATTTTTTCACTTTTTTTCACTTAATATTGTATTTTCACCAGATTTTTTTTTTGCCATCTCGGAGCCGCATTTGCCCACCGTTAGTATAGAGGTTTGTATAGTAAATATAAGTAACTACGATAGGCTCCTGAAATTGTGTGGAATAAAAATTTATTAACAACAGAATAAGTTTCGATAAATCGGTTCAATTACTTCTTCTTCTAATTTCTTTTTACTTGCTCAGACTACAAAATATTAGCATCACCATTGTTTTTGTGGATTTTTCGGTTATGGTGAAAAATCTAATATGAGTGCTCAAACCGAAAGAATCGCCCTCCAATGTTTTGATTTACAGGTCGTTCAAAAAAATAGCCTCTCTTTGTTAAAATTAGGTAATTTCAAAGAAAACCCATTTAACAGTTTTCTGGCCTAATAATTTCATTCTGTACCTACCTCTACCTTAGCCATTCTCTTGAAATGGCTGATTTGAGCTGTTCCAACTACTGTCTCATATTTTGCTTGCCTACTGAACTCGACAATATACAATATACAGAATTGGTGAAAAGAAGACCATTCTTATCCCTCAATATTATTCATCTAAAAGATTTTACTGTATGAGCTGATCCAATTCACTCACCTTAGCTTGACAAAACACTGAACAGATTTGCAATACAACCTACAGAGTTCGTTCTTCCTTCTTCGTACGAATACAAAAAAAGGGATTTTCATTAAGATCAGATTTTCCAATATCAACAGAAAAATCAACGAAAACAATGATGAGGCTATCTTTTGTAATGGGGGTTGTATCTACTAATCCATTAATGCTCCTAACTTTCAAGTTTTCACCCTACTAAGTCTTATCTTAATATATCTTTTTTTAAATTCTTCTCACTTTAAGATTGAACTTTCCGTTTGATTCATATCAAGAGCTCTTTAATAATTTTGCCGGATCCACCACTTATATGCATACCACTCTTCTCATTATTATAAAGCAGCATCATAAAGAACCTTTTTAGGGTCGTTCAAAAATTATGTTTCACTCACTTTTGCAAGTCTTGAGCAATTTTACAGATAAACCTAAATTTTCTTCTTGTTTTGTTTTTTTCCTTTCGTTATTAGATTTTTATTTCGTTATTAGATTTTCAATAATAATTTGTCTAATATAAACACAAACAATAAAAAAAGAAATTAAAAAAAAGAGCACTCTTAAGCTCTTAACTAGAAAAAGTCGCGAACTAATCTTCTACGCCATAATTTATACTAGAACTTAAGCTTACTTAACATTACTGTCAGCAAATATTGAATTATTGACAAATATATCCGTCACTCTCTCACTAAAATTTAATTTGTATTTATATCCCGCTTTCTTATTCATTTCAGCTTAAATATTGTAAAGCTTTTGTTGGCATTAATTATTAGGAATAATTACTGTAGTATATTGAAAACTATAACTGTCAGGTAGTTACAGATTATACAGCTGCGTTTAATGCAGAATGAATATACCTACATATTACATATATTTAACGCTATTTAACGCTTATTCAAATTTTTTCATCTCGAACTGGTACCAATACTGCTGTCAAAGTATTTATGTCACTTTATAATTCATACTACTAAAAAAATCATCCTTTAAAAATGATAATTTATCAACAATATTGTAAATTTATGGAGATTATACAAGAAGATGTTGATATTCATCAATCATTGTCGTGAAATTGACAGGAGATGAAAAAAAAAAACAAAAAAAAATGTCAATAAAATGCTAATTTAAAATAAAAAGAACAAAAAAGATAATTCATTATTAATTAAATTTATTCACTTTTATAATTTCACAAAACTTTCTCTATAAATATAATTTTTGATATTTTTTGTTTCTTCCAATTACTATGAAATCCGATTTACTTATAGCTTTTTTACTAAACTTTTTTTTTTTTTTAATTTTAATTTTAATTACAATTTAACAATAATTTGGTGTAAGTATTTTTTTATAATATTTTTGATGGTCCACGATTTTTATGCAATGTATTAAAACCATATTTTGTATGAATATTAAATCCTTATTTATTAATTAATCGATAAAAAGGTGATTGCTTTATTCTTATATGTACATAAATATGTTGTAATTCATCTGAATCGGTGTAGAACATTCCTTTATCAGAATGATTGTAACTAAAATATAGAAATTAATTGATTTTCAGTAGTGTTATTGGTATTGGTCAACAATAATTGTTGAATCCATAGGTATGTGGACAATAAAAGGAAAAACTATTTGTTCGATTACTAAAATATACGCAAAAAAAAACCCGGGAACAACTAATCCACGCGGAAAAAGTTAAAAAGTCCACGGATTAAAAAAAAAACCCAGTCCACTGAAATTTATGGGCAAAAGTGATATCTACACATTGGTTCGTCGTCAATTCACTGCGGTACGATTTATCGCGACAACGAAATATTTTGAAAAAAGTATACTTAAGCACTAGGACAGGCTTTAAATTGTTAAATAATTAATGGGGGGTATTTCGACATTTTATCAGAGAATAATTTTTCGCAAACAATTTATCTTAAAAATGTAGCGGTAGGAAAATTTTCGGGCAATTTATCTCAAGAAAAATTAATCTTGCAAATTGTTGCCTACACAACAACGAACAATTTATCTCAAGGACTATTTATTTGAATTATTCTAAATAATAACAAATCTGTTAATAATAATAAATCTTCCACGAGATAAATTGTACAATATACAATATAAAATAATAACCACTCTTTTTGAGATAATTTGTTCGTTAAAAAAAGCTATGAATGTGATAAATTGTACAAGATTTCAAAATAATATAATTTTTATCTGTGAGATAAATTGTCGATTGAATTTAAAAAAAAAATTTTAATTTCCTAAAATAAGAAAATTGATGGCAACCCTACTTCATTCATTGTCACCATAATAATAGTGTGATAATATGCTAAACGTTTTTATCCCAAAATGGCTTCATTAAATTAATTACTATTTTTGATAAATGTAAATTTTGTTGTTGTAGATAATATTATTTATGTATGTATGCATGTATAAATATCAGCTATTATTAAATATTTTTTTTTTTTTTTTTTGGAATTTCGTTTAGTGTGCACATTTTGAACAAAATTCTAATTTAACAGGTACCCTTAACATAAATGCAATATGTACTTTTATTAAACTAATCATTAATTTAAATGCAATTAAACAAATTTGTACATGTTACATATGTATGTGTACAAGTATATGGTTTTAAAAACATGCAGAAAATTTTTCACAACATTTTTAATATAACATTTATTAGGTATATTATCAGTGACCTATTTTAACATGTTTTTTTTGTTTTTTATTTTTTTTTTAAATTTATATGTATTTATGTAGGTACAGTAATTGTATTTATTACATCTAAGAAAAAGGTTTTATTTTGTACGATCTCGATATATTTAATGTTTTTGGTATATTTTAGTTGAGTTGTGTTGGTATTGTGAATTAGAGATAATGTTATACGTAATTAGTTAATAAGATCAAATTATTTTTTAGTGGTAAGTAAAGTGTTAATTAATAATAACATGGAACGCTTTTTAAGTATACTTGTAAAGCGTTAATTTTTTTATAGCGACAACAAAAATTTGGAACCAATTTCAGTGTTAATAATTTTCTTATAAAAGTTTTTGGTAATTTTTTTTAATATATTTTTTGGATTTTTAAATTTTTTAATTTTACTAATTTTTTTTGAAAATAATTTTAAAATACAAAATATAAAAAATGCCGATTTTTTTTGTTTTTTTTTTTGTGATTGTCTTTTATTAAAAATTTATTTATTTTTCGATGAAAATTGCGCCGTTTATTAGTATATTTTAGGGTGCATCAAAAAGATAATTATCAATTAAGTGGACTGCGCTTAGGAAAAGGTTATTCATCCCAGAAAATCTAGACTCTTTTTGAATTTTTGAAGGATTTGATTGGTTTAATAGGTAGCGATTAATTAAAAAATGAAATTGGTTCACAAGTATTTATGTATTTATGGTTTATGTGGAAATCAGAACCGGTAATATTATATTTTAAGGACATCATATAAGGTAATGCAAGTGAATAAATATTTTGGGATAATTTTACTGTTTTTTTTAATTTAAATTTATGCTTAATTTAATAATTTAATTTGTTGCTTTCATTTTCTATTAAATAATATCAATTTCATTATATAAGTATAATTACATTTAACCATAGTATCAAATGACTATATATTAAATGTAGAAAATGGTATTATACAGGTGTGGCGGCCACCACTTCTATATCGCTGATGCTTTTCACACGACGATGCTGTGCATACCTTGGCAACGATGAGTTTGTGTCCATTGGCGGTGCACTAACTCGATGGCTGGGTGGTGGTGGCGGTGGTGCCGTCGTCGGTGGCGGTGGTGGACCAATTGTTGCATAGATACCATTTTCACTGCTGCTGTACGATGGTGTTGGTGACGTTGAACTGCCAAATGATCGTTCGGTTCGATTTTTTGTATTAAAACGAAATGTTTTCGATAGTGAACCCTATTTTGGTGTGCATATACAAAAGAAATTAAATTAATTTAAATTTTGGAAAAAAATCGATTAATGGACAATATTATGTTTGCAGTTATGTAACTAATGAATTTAAATTTACCTGTGAACCTCTCCATGCAGTGAACTGTATAATATTGATGTGGAAACAGGTAAATTATTAAAATAAATTAAATTAAGGTATTGTTTAAAATTAAAATTAAAATATTTCCAAGCCCAAGCAGGATGTTATCATGCTAGTAAAATTGCATATTAAATTGATTAATGAATATATTTTATTTTATTTTTTATTTTTATTTGTATACAATTTTCATATATTTATGTACATAATTTAGTATTAAATACATGTATGTTATGTATTTTAAGTATATGTATCATTTCTATCTATATTATGTAAATTATTTAAAACTTTGTGTACTGACATTATGGTGATTTCTGTAATTTAACATTTTTGCTCGTTGTTTTATTTAATTTTAACTTTTTTTTTTTTTTTGTTTCATTAAATTCATTCAAGTAATGGATTTGGTGTAAAAGTGTAACATTGCATTATTGATTGTGTTAATATATATGGTACTACGTATTTATGTATAGATTGAATATTTTTTTTTGGACATAATGTCATGTAGCAATAATAATTGAAACTAAAAAAAAAACAAATACTATTTAAAATTAGTTATGTAGAGGTATGTGTAGGTACATATTGTATCAGATAGAATTCAGAAATCAGCAATTCAATCGGAATTTTAATTACATTAAATTTGAACACATGCTGAACAAAATTTACATTTGATCCTTTTTTTCAATAAAATAAAATTTAAAAAACTTTTCTATAGCTGTAGTTTTTCAATGAAAGAAAATTGGAAAATTAAATAACAAAATCGATGTTAACATCAGGAAAAAGTTTTTACACGGAAATACGGGAAAAAAGTTAACGAAAAAATCTAGATAGGCCCATGTTAAAAAAATTAAGAAAAGATAAATTGGTAAATAAGTGTAGGTAATGCTTCATTTCTGCGGAAAAAGGTTCCCAAAAAAACGAAATTATAATTGTGATTTTTTTAAAAATTGAATATAAATATTTTTTAGGCCCGGCATGTTCGTTCCTTGTTATATACGTATGAGCGTTCAGTAAAGCTTTAAAGGATATTATAATTTCCAACCAGTTGAACTGACTATACGTTTGCGAGAGAGAGAGAGAGCGAGAGAGAGCGAGAGAGAGCGAGAGAGAGCAAGAGAGAGAGAGAGAGCAAGAGAGAGCAAGAGAGAGCGCGAGAGAGAGAGAGGAGAGAGAGAGCGAGAGAGAGATAGCGAGAGAGAGACAGAGAGAAATAGAAATAATTTGATGAAAAAGCTAAATATATTAATTTATCATAATGAAACCGAGGTAAATTGGCCAACGAATGAACAAATACATAGGTACGATTAGAAGTTATTTAAAGAATTTCTTCAAATTTCCAGTTGTAGTCTTATAACCTAATATACGGTAATAATGAGCCAATTTTTCAAACCATTGGGACCAAGCCCGTCCGAATGGTCAATAAATTAGCAATTAGATAATTTAAAATATAAACGAAAATTGTCAATTATTTTTAACACACCACTCTATAAATGAAATAATATTTTTATTAATGTTAATGAAAAATTAAATTAAAAAACAAAAAAAATATGCAACCATAGATTTTTTAACATCACACATGAACAAGAACGAACAAGCAAAAAATGTACTCACCCTTAAACTTCCACTAGACCGTCGATCAGTTGCATGATGTTGCAGTCCACCGGGACCAGTTATTGGTACAACGGCACCTCCAGTACGAATACCTTGTCCAAGCTGAGCCCTAATAATGGAATATAGCAAACATAGAGACAATAAAACATAGAAATAAAATTATAGAGTATAGAGAAAGGATATAATTGGTGCTGGAAATTGTTCTTTAATTTTGACAAGCTCTTAAAAAAAACAAGCAAAAAGTAGATTAAGTATAAAGCTCTGACATCGAAATTAATGTGCTTTTTTTTATTATTAAAGGATGTTTTAGGCAACATTTACTAATAAAAATATTTCAAGCATATTGATTCTAAATTTAATTATATATATAAAAAAAAATAAAAATAAAAATTTATAATAAAAACAAAAACACAATCAACAAACAAACTAATTTTGACGATTAACAATCAGTCGTATATGTATAATAAATATAATATTTTAAAAACTATTTTATATATGTAATTAGTGCAATTTGCTCAATTCAAAATTTTTTATTTTTTCTTAAATATAAAAAAAAACTTAAAGCACAATTCTTTAGTATACAAATAAAAATAATCATAAGATTGTTGCTGTATTCTCAGATACCTAATGTGCTTTTAAATGTAGACAGGTATTAGGCAAGAATTTTCCTAATATGGAGTGCTTTCACAAAGAAAAAATTTTTTTTTTAAGAAAATAGAGATAAACTATAAAAATCACATTCACATTATCATGTTTATCTACTCCAAATAGGAACTTGTCGAAAAATCAAACTATGAATTAATATGCAACCAAAAATTTAATAGAAATTTGATGAGGGAATTTGGAAAAGTTTTCTGTGATGGGGCTTTTTTTGTCAATTGCATAGAAATGCTCATTAAAATATTTTGATTTTGAATTTTTATAAAAAAAAAATGTAAGTTCTTTCGTCTTCAAAAATTTTACGCGTCGTACCTGGTTTGAATTTTGAATTTTTTTCTTAAATCTATTCATAATCAAAATAAATAAAAAATATTACTCCAAATGGAAAAATATTGATACATCGATTGTATGAGTGAACTTTACGTTACATTCTTCGATTAAACAGAATTGCCATTCTATCAAATTATTCATGCATTTGATATGATTTTAGTTTTTTTTTATGCTCGTCATAAAATGGAATTTTCTTTACTGTTTTAAATTTAAATCTGGATCTACTACAATTCCAATATTCTCATAAATTATTTATCAGTGCAAAACATAAATTTATTCAGTTACCTACTCCATTATCAATTGCTTAATATTCTATAGAAAGGGTTTCGCCACTAATTGAGTTACCAGCATATTCGTTTGGGCGGTATTGAAAAAATTATATTTTTTTATTTGTTAATATGAAGTTTATTTTTAAACTAAAATAAACATTTAAATATTAAAATTAAGGTTAAACAAAAAATATTTCAACGATTTATGATGATCAACCAAGTAATTGTGAAGAAATTTTGTATTTTTATCATTTGATCGAATGTTTTAGAGATAGATTTAAAGGTAAAAAAAAAAAATTATTTGAATTGAGCAAAATAAATAAAAAAAAACATAAATTAGTGCCAAAAATAAATCATGAAAAAATTAAAAAAAGCATTTGAATGGTATAAATGTAGTGTTTTGTATGTTTTGTTTTGTTGATGTTTACCTAAAATATCCTTATTTAGTTAAAGTATTTAGTTAAGTATATTTTTGCAAGTTATTTAAATCACAATTTACATAAACTCATATTAGGTAGAGTATATTGTTTTTTTTAACAGAGTATAAAAATAGATCCACTATTAAAATAACAGTTTATTATGAGAAGTTTAAATTTTTCTACTTAAACTATAGATTGATGTTTTTTTTTTTTAGTAGCTTTTCCTTAAGTAGTTACTTAGACAATTTTTAATTTTCTAATTTGTCTACAAACAAATTTACGGCATCAATTACCCTTTATTAATTATTAATTTAATTAATATTTCTTTTATTATTGTTGATTGTGAATTTACATACATTATTGTAATGTATTTAGCGTGTACATTGCAATTATTATTATTATTAAGTATTATGTCATGCTTAATATATTTTAGTTTTTCGTCAAATTTAGTTGAATCGATTAGTAATTAAAATAGAATTTTATTTTGTAGTCCAAAAAATATGAGATTTTCATCAACAAAAATTCGGGATAAGCTTCAAACATAAATATAAGCTTAGAAAAATGTTCCCATAAATTTGGAGAAGGCTTAGTTCAATTTTCTATTCAAAATAGTAAATACAGTAGACGCTTGCTAAAGTGAACTCGAAAAAACCGGGGGTGTTCACTCGAGCGAGATCGTTCACTCGAGTGAGCGATTTTTTTTAATGTAAAATAAAACGTAAACCACATTTTTAATAAAAATGATTTAAGGACGTATTCAATATTATCTGTACCTATAAAATAATACATAATAATAATTTCTTTAATTTTTATTTTTAAATAAGAAAATCACAATACATATTCAGTATTCATACAAA
>JANSTT010019068.1:0-12270 GCA_026745375.1 Platyura marginata | reverse complement strand
ACGATAAATTTTGTTGATATATTAAACTTTTTGCTACGCTATAGCGGGTGATATGGTGGACAGAATCAGCGTACAGATCTATTATTATTTAAAAATTTTAAATTAAATTTAAACATTTCTTGAATAATACCAAAAATCAAATATTAATTTATTTTCAACAATGAAAAATGTTTTACCATACATTACCTAGGTACTACTTATATGGCAACCACAAAATAACTCGCTTTGGTAAAGAATAAATGCTTGAAAAACGGAAAACTTTCAGAAAGACGTCACGTCGTATTTATTCTTTTCTTAAGTATTTGTGCTGTCAACCATAGTTTTGTACCGAACAAATAACATTCAACAACAACAAAAAATAAAAAAAAAAAAACTTTTCATATTTTTATTTTACCTATATTTTTCAATCCTTGAAGGATGTATATAAGTTAAAGGAATTGTTCATAAAAATCTACCGTGATCAAAATCAACAATATTGACACGTTTTAGGTATACAATATATTTTCTGTGAGATTTTTCATCTTTTATCCAGGCACCGGCACATAGAAAAATTGAATTAAATTGCTTGAAAATTGTATTCTCTTTAAGTTACTTTAAAAAATTAAATAAAAAATCTGTAATGGATAATATGAAATTCTAAATTTTATGAATTTTTTACAGCACCATTTCAAAAAAGAAACCTTCGCGTAAAGTAACCTAAAGCTAAACAAATGAGACCATTAAAAGTCATTAGCGAATGTTCTTCTAGCCATTTTCAAACAGTATACAACACGATAACTTTATTTAAACGCTTACAGTTTATCAATTTCAATAGTTGGAATGGCTGTTAATTTAATCTGGCTCCACACCAAATTGAGCACGTCGCATTTTACCCATTTATACCAACAGCCAACATCCCATGTTTTATTGGCCACAAAAATTTGTCACATTAGTGTAAATTGTTATTGCGGGTAAAATGACAATATGATGGTCATTAATCTTTCAGAACGAAGTGAGATATTCTCTTAGGTAACGTTTTACTAACAAATTAACTTAATCGCAATACAATGTTACCTAATTGATATTAAATTATTATTATTTGTGTTTTAAGTTAAATATAAAATGATTTATTGTGTAACTGTGTGGATGTAAATTAATTTTTTTTAATAACAAAATAAATTAGTCCGTCGAAGAATGAAGAATACTTTTTGGTATTTTTTATATCTTTCTTCATTTAGATAGTTTAATAATATTATAAATCAATATAATTCGCAAGAAAATGTTTTAGCCTAATCTCTCGATTATACGTACATACACATATACATACTACTAGCTGTAAATGCTTATAACTCTTTCTTTTCGCTTGTCGAACGCCTGCGCTAGCTTGCCTAAAAATATTTGTCCCATACTTTATAATTGCTTCCCGATGTTTTCAATTGAGAAACACAAACTAAAATAGCAAAATGACGAAAGACATTTGACAAAGCAATATTTTCCTAGAGCTCAGCACATCGAAGATGCTTTAAACTTATACCCTTAACCGTAGAGCCCTGTTGGTGTAGAAAAATAAAAAATTTTTTGATTTTTTTTTGCAAATATCTCCGTAACCGCTAAAGTTGGTGAACTTAGATTTCGTGACTTTTATTTTATCATTGAAATAAAGAAAAGTCGTTTGGTTCCAGATACTCATTCATAGATGGGTTGGGAATTTTCGACGACCCACAGTGAGGTATAGATTTCTACACACAGTCTCGGAATGCATTTTTTGTTATTTATTCTGCTTAATGCGAATTATTATTTATATAGTTATTGGTTACTATTTTCATTGTTTGTTTCGTTTATTTTAATTATTTTTGTCAACGACGAAATAATATCAGAAAACTTTCCACAAATTCATAAAGGACACATCTGCGAATTTTCTTAAAAATATAGCTACAGTCTTTTATGGCTTTGTTGATGGATTGTTTACTTTTTTATAATTTTATTTTTTTTTAGTAGAAATTAATACTTTCTCAACAAACAAATGTTTTTTCCATATTGTTGTAGAAATTTACACTACAACGTGGGATTATGAACTTTTCTTAACAGGACTCTACGGTTAAATCGTTAGAGTTTAAAGTTTAAATGAAGAAATTTAAATTTAAATTTGTTTTCATCCGTCAGAGGTTATAGATCTTTTTGGATCTATCATTTTTAAAACCAAATAAGAAGAGCTAACGTTAAGTGTATTTATTTTTATATTTATGTTTGTTTAAATATATTTTTTTTAATATTGAATATTGGAATTTATTCGAAATACTTCCTACTACTGGTTTTCAAATATATTTAAAAAAAAAAAATTATTTACAATATCCTGGGAAAAGTTAGCTGTTCATTGAATATTCGTTTATTGGCTATCCTTTATACATACATACGTAACTCTATACTTTTGCATTGGTACATAACATACGTATCCTTATATGTTCATATATATATTGTATATGTAGTTGCAAGAAAGTTTTTTTCAAATTTATGTTTATTCTTTTATTCATTTAAAACTTTTTATAGAATTTATTTATTTAGTTTTTCGCTTTGAAGGTTATTTTATAACTTTTGCGTCCAAATAAACACTAAACTGAGCTATTTGAAAAATCACTCATTACAACTTTTCATTCAATAACGAAATATGAAAGAATATCCAATATTTACAGTAAAAAAATCATTACTTACCTTTGTATTTCATCACGAATTTTGGCCACCATTTCATCGTGATCTGCTGAGAAAACAGTTTCCTTTGAATCAAAACGAACAAATTCCACTTTGCCTAATTTTTTGCCACGTTTTGTAAAAGTTGTTGAATCACTACCATCTGCAACTCGAATGTTGCCGCCACCACCCCCATCAGCAACAGTTTTCAAAGATACTTCAGACATTTTGGCGTCGAATTATATATATATATATATTTTTTTTTTGTTGTCAAACAAGCTGTAAGATAAATTGAAAAAAAAGACAACTGTTAATTTACCATATACATACTCTGTGTATATTTAGTTATTTATCATTATGGTATTATTTACTATTACTATTATCACATTATGATTGCTAATAATTATTCAATGGTATAAGATGTGTCTATTATACATTTATAGATTTATCGCAATAATATATTATTATTATTTAAGTGCAAATATTTTAGATCAACACCGCAGTTTGTTCCCTATATACTTATAGACTGTATATTTACATATAGTAATTATGTGTTTGCTTGGTTTGACAAATTATTTACAATTGACGCTATGAGTGAGATATTAGTATTTTGTTGCGAATTCATTTGTCATTATTGAATAGTCATTATTACCATTGACGCAACACTGTACTGTACATAACAAATTGACTGTAAAATGATAAACGATTTCGAAACAGGACGTGTGCGTCTATTAATTTTTTAAATACAGCAATTAGAAATGTGTCTTAAGTGATGTTTAATTTTTAAACTTTTTATAATAAATAGTAGTTTTTTTCTATTCTAATTATTTCGATTAATCAAATTATTTTACTTAATCAAAATAATTGAATGGCTTTAGGGAAGATGAAGTTTAGAAATATTTAGAGCATCAGTGCTGCGGTGTTTGTTTTAAAATTGTGTAGATATGTAGAACAAAGTTAACAAAATAACCATATCTAGTTATTTAGTTAGTAGTAGTGGCGACCTTTCGCCACGCAGAGACCATCTAGGGTACATAGCGTTACCACTTGAAGTTGCCTATGTCGGTCCTACTACGGTTGCGATTTGAGGATTGTGCTCATCATGTTACATGTCGAGGCCGCTCTCAGATTGTGTAAAAAGTAGTCCCCAAAAGTTCTGTGTCTCCCGCTCGCAAGGGCGGGGCAGAAACAGAGGAGATGCTCTAGTGTTTCTTTCATTCCGGGCTCTTGGCAATGTCAGTCGCTATCAGAATAACCATATCTACATATATATGTCGTGCGACATTTAAGTTTTGTTTTGCTGTTTATTACCACAAGTAGTTACTTACTAATCTCTTTATTTATGTTCATTGACCCGTCATGACCCTTCAGAATTTAAATGATTATATTTACTCAACAATAACAATTAACTATTCTGATTACAATTAAAATGTATATTAATTTGGTATAAAATTCACCGCTAATTTATTTATGTTATTCGTATATATATACATATATCTAAGAATTAAAAAGAGTTAAAAAGTTGCACTTCAAAAAATAGATAAAATTGATTATACAACACTATGCTGATATGCTATGGTAACCTGTTCGGACTATTTGAGAATTTTTAATTTTGTCCTTATTAATTTTTCTTAAATTTGAATACATTTGGTCAAAGGAAACAAAATTTTTTCTTTATTTCAAATAAGTTAAGTAAATTCAAAGCCAGCAAACCAGCTATGCTACGTATACAGTAACAGTTTACCTCTCTACACCCTAGCGCTCAGACTAGAAATATTGCTACAAAAGCTTTCAACTAATGTTACATAATTGAAAACTAACCTGCCTCAACTCTGGCAAAAAAAGAGAGCTTTTCCTCCAACTTTCCATTTGTATGGATGTTTTTACAGTAGTATTATACGAATACCAATTTATACCAAAAATGACCACATAACAATGACAGACACCCAACGTCGATAAGGAAGGCTAAGGCTTAAAAGCTTCCTTAATGAAAGTTTCGTCGAAACTTTTCTGATATAATATAAATGATGGAAATTATAGGAAAACGCAAACTCCATAAAGCTTTTCCTGATATTGGTATAATACATCAAATGAAAATTTAAATGCCATTTGTTTATATGATACGTCTTATATACGAGTATAAGGGGGTCGACTATGTAATATATGTTATTCGAAATCGAATTTATTTGATTCTATAAAGACTATTTAATTCAAAGTTATTGTTTGTCGTTAGTTGGCAAAGGAAAGTCTTGAAACATATAGTATTGTGATAACTAATAACTTATACTTATAACCATCCAACATATTTTACTAAGCATCATGATAAATGTGCGTGAAAAACGGTTCGAATAATAATATTTTAACGAATTAGAAATACATGCATAGTATCCTCCAAGAAGTGGCCAACTTTTATATGCCCTGAAACAGTATAGTTACACACGCAGCCTAAATTAATGGTAAATCTGGTAAAAACAATATATTACATTACATAAACAAAAATAACCACATTTCTACCTAATATCGTATTCAAGTCTTATAAGGATTTAGCAGAACCATACCATATACACAAAATTACGTAAAAGTTTATGAATCGTTATATAATAGTTGAAAAAGGCTAATTATTTAATTCAGAAAACAGAAATAAATAAGTTAGAACTGGGTATAGAACAGTAACAAAACATGAAATGAAAAAAATATCGAAAATTCATCTAGTAAATAATTAAATAACTGTAGCAGCATACGACTACTCGTATCCAGATTTAGCAACCAAATAGATTACATTTTGAGTCCTTATATTTATAAGACAAAGTAAAAAAAAAAAAAATTGAAAAAAGAAAAAATAAAAACATCGGAAAATAAATTATCGCTTCTATAAATAAGTTTTCATTTCTGCAAAAGTGTTCCCCTGTTATCGACAGAGTTTTTATCCATGAAGTGTGTCTTAAAAAATCGGTTGTAAGCAAATCTCCGGCTTAT
Source organism: Platyura marginata (assembly GCA_026745375.1). Lineage (NCBI taxonomy): Eukaryota > Metazoa > Arthropoda > Insecta > Diptera > Keroplatidae > Platyura > Platyura marginata. The sequence goes on along the minus strand of JANSTT010019068.1, from coordinate 6,630 downwards.
CATCGATATTATATAGTTAGGTAGGTATGTGCATTTTTATTCTAGTACTTCTTTGTTTTCTTCATTCATTTTTATTATATAAAATGCATTACTTTTCGTGGAAATTTGTAAAAAAAAAAAATCTAAATTTACCATTAGCAGAAAGAAAAATATATTTAATTACCATTTTTACATTCACCTACTCATCTCAACGTCCGAACAATAACCTATTATTTTTGGACCGTCAAAGTACTTCCATTCAAAAGGATTTAATGAAAAATGGCCATTGAGAAAAACATATACAATCATACGTTTCCTATGAGCAATTTTCAGTAAAATGAAACAAAAATGGAGGTCTCTGCTCCATATAATGGTAGTTAGCTATGTATGTACATATATTTCTAATTACGCAGATTGGTTTACGGTCGAACACATTATTTTGCCAAATGAAATAAATCGTCGAAAAACATTTGAAACGCGTTTTCAAATAAATGGAACAAATTCAGCGATGCCATAAACGTAATTTTGTGTTTTTTGTTTTTTTTTGCATTTTGTATGTCTACCATAAAATTGGATACAAAATTCAAGCAATTTCATTGCCATTTATAGTTATCCGACTTATTTCAGTCTTAATTTCATGTTCCATTATCGATCACCAGTTCTGTATGTGAGAAAAAGAAAGAACAAAAAAAAAAAAAAACAGACCAAAGTTAAGCACCTTAATTTATAACACAGAACGACAATTTTCCCGTTATCGTCGTGGTTTTGTTTTATCGCCATCATTGTTGTGAAATTGATTAAAGTTGTTGTTAAAGTTCATTTTGCCCTTAATTCTAACTTTAATGTAAGTGTTTGTATTGAAAGATTACGAAGCACACAATGGTATGATGGAAATCTTTTTATCTTATAGTGAAGAGAGTGTATGTATACAGAATACACTGGAAATACTTCTTCTATATATAAACACCAAATAATTAACTCTTGAAATACAATTTCTCATCAATATATAGACTATACTATATAGATGCCATCCTTATAGTTTAATTTTAACAGACAAAGTGACTGTAATAAGGAGTCTAACAATTGTGATTATTAGTATGAGAAAGAGGTGTATTTGATAAACATGCTTTAACGTATACGTTTAATTAAAATTATTTTTGTCTTTTTAAATAAGATTAATGTGGCATTTTCTTAATCTGTATAATGAACTCGTTTTTGTTCCATTAATTAAAATCAGTTTTTGTTCGCTGACGAACAAGTCAACCTAACTTCTTTTTAAAAGAATCATTATACCTACAAAGATTTCCTACCCAACATAAAATAATTACAACATTTAACTTAATCCAATCCAAAACGCCGGTCTTGAATTTTCCACCGTAGATCTTTTGTAAAATTACTTTATGTAAAATAAATGATTTATTAAAAGAAGTAAAGGAATTTTACCAAAAAAAAAAAATTTGATTAACAAAATAAATTTATGTTTGAGCTTTCAGTAAAAGCTTGCCAAAAAGGTGGACGTTTCTACAGATTTACAGATGTTCATTTTAATTTTTTTTTTTTTTTTTCATTTCCAAATCCCGGGATTTTTATCGAATGTACCATCTTTAAAATGGTTCTAACAACTATATAATCCAGTTCCATCTAGTTGATGAGTTCTAGTAAAAAATTACACAACTCCTATTTAGTCCTAAGCAGTCCTAAACGTGAAAATATTTATAAAAATTAAATTAGAAACGCTAAAATCGGAAAGAAATTTCGATTCATATTGATATTGATAAAATTGTCAGTTTTTTTAAGCAAGCAACTTAAATCGCCATTAAAAAGTAACTTAAAATCACTGTGGAATACAATCCTTAGGTTTGTATCAGTAACTGAATTGTCCCAGAAGTTAAAACGTTAGGACAATTCGGATTAACCAAAGAAAATAGAACCATAAGTAATCCCTTGAATGAACTTGCGAGTGAATTCAATATGCACTCAAAAAAAAAATGTGGGTAAAATTAATTAATTATTTTATCACTTTGATAAAGATTTTGTGTAAATTTGGCCGAAGAAATTTTTTATTAAAACTACAAATTGTATTATTTAAAATATTGAGATTTTGTTAAAGGTACAATATGTATATAAATTATTTCATTAAATTAATAAAGATTTTGTTTATATTTGGCAAATAGATATATAAATTGTAAATTTTATAAAGTAGTTTGTTAATTTCAAATAAATCAACTGAATATAATAAAATAATTTCTTAGATTCAACGGCATATTTTCTAAAGACATTTTATTACACATTTCATTAAATTAAAAATAAGTATCAAATCAAAGATGCCGATTTACTAAATTATACAAAATCATATTCTTAAAAATAAAAAGATGAATTAGTATACCCTTCGAAAAAAATTGATGAAAATTTAATAAAATAACTAAAATTTCTTGGATTCAATAAATTTATTTTAATAAAGTCGATTTTGTAGAATTTACCCATATTTTTTTTTGTGTGTAGGTATATACAAATTGTAGCACCAATAATCCTGGTCTCATGAATTTATGACCTTATAAAAAAACGTCCAACTTTACAAATCAAACGTATCATGTGTATGCCAATTAAGTACGAAGCGTAAAATTTTTGAAGACGAAAGCACTCACATTATTTGTAAGCAATCAAAATCAGTATTTCAAATATAATTTTAAGGAAATATATAATAAGCCACTGTCGTAGTTTGTATCCGTACACCTTTGGTATTGGCATATCTATTTATATTTTGCTCTTTCTTCAAGCTTCTATCTTCCATAGCATTATTAGGAGAATTCTTGCCTGATGACTATATACATATCACGTACATATATAATCATAGGTACAAGTTCATAGAAGGAATTTATCATTCTTATGGTTCTATTTTATTTGGTTAAACTTGTTAGAAAACTTATTAAGTAAAGTTTGTTGTAAAACTTATTAAGTAAAATTTGTCATAAAATACTATCAGTGATTAGCTAAAAGCATGCCATACTCTTTACCAAAATTAACTCTTAATCAGTCTAATTAACAGTTGATAATTTATGTATGTCGATATTATAGTCTATCTTTGAAGTCTACCATAAGTCTCTATAAGCGATGAACCTACATATGTACCTAATAGATGATTAAATCTTCATACATACTTAAATAGTTCTCTTTAGCCCGAACCATATAAAATACAGTACAGTAGGTACACACATACATATATAAAATCTGTAAGTATTATTCATTATTCAAATCCTCTTAAGTGCGGATAAACTTATGTTGAAGACTTTTCCGATGAAATCATATTCATTCATCTATTATTTTCTTTCATTTAGGTACATTTTCATGCAACCGATTTTATCTATTTCATGTCAAAGCTTTATCTAAAATCACGTGAAATTCTTGTCGGTTAACGTGACTGGGTAGATTTATACATAATTAAAATGAAAAAAAGCTCCATATAGATATATAGGTACTGGTAGTACTGTGTACAGATTTAGCTAATCTCCAAAACATTGTGAATAAAATATAATTCGTTGATTAGTATTATAAAGCATATTTACATACATACTTGAATATATTATATGCCTACATTATGACGTCATCTTATATATGTTTATGAACCTTTTTAAAAATGAACTCACATGGAAAACAGATATTTATGTATCAGCGTTTTGTATATTAAGGATATAATATATCCGCACTCATATATACTTAAGAGGAAATTTTATCTCCGAAGGCATCGATTTAAAATATAAATAAATTTTTAAATTAAATTGATTCATATTATGTCTATACTTTTAAACCTGTCAAAGACAACAGAATTTCTTTTTTGTAAAATCAAGAGCCTATAAAATTACATTTTCTCTGAAAGTTTCCTTTTATCTGAGTGCAGAAGATAGACAGTTACATAGGAGTGATTATATTAATAAAATATGTTGGAATAAAGAAAATTTGAAAATAATAAAATACATATGAATTTGATCCATATAAGGAAAATATAGATTTCTTTTCAGCAGGTATAGCCGAGACGACAAAATTCTAATTATATAAACTAAATTTTTTTTTTTTTTTAAACAAAACGCCTATGACTAGTAGGACTAATATAGCATACCTAATATTACAGAAAATGTTTTAACCATTTCACTCGTATGGGTCTAAAATCTAAATGTATAAAAACATAAGAGGGGCTCTCGATGAAAGAGTGGAACAGTAATCGCATTAAAATCGCATTATCCATAGTTTGAAGTCTATATGGTATAAGACTAATCTCTAGATGAAAGCTGACAAATATTTATTTAAAAAAAAAATAGTATGGTGCAACCTGCTCTGAATGAAGGATAATATTTATAAAAATATATAAAGTTTCAATATTAGAATTATTTCAGATCTCTAGCTCATCCAATAATTGGGAAATTTTTCTTAATCGATAGATTTTAATATATCAGACCAGAAAAAAAACTCAAATAACATCATGACGACAAAGATCAGGGCTCTGAGGCACCCGTCCTCTATTTACCCTAACTAACTAAGATCAGATGAAGCAAATTCATTTTTAATATAGACTTGGTTACTTAATCAGGAAATATGATTTATTTACTATTTAGCCCTTTGAACCTTTGTTACGTTTCCTTTTCATACTCATTTTAATAAGAAAAATTCCGATATTGGTCGGAAATATAAATTAACAATGTTTCGTATATATACACAATTTTCTTATGGAATTATATTTTTCTATCAATTGTATCGTAACAAAAACGAATTTTCTTTGTTTGCCTACTGCCAGGCGATAGGTAGTAGACTTTCCTTAGCTACGTGTTTTTATTTCATAATTGTATATAACGCTTGGGGAGTCACGTCCATTATCGCTTTATTAAGATCTTTTATTAAAGACTGAATATTGCTGTAGATGGTATAGGTACCATGTTAATACTATAAATTATATTCAAATTAAACATGCATATTAGTGTATGTAAATATACATACATTATACATCTAACATCTACATAAAACATAGATACAGGTTAAGGTTGTAATTTCATTTAAAATTATGATTATGTTGCAGGATTAAATTATTACACGACATGTTACCATAATTTATTAATTGGTGGTTTATTAATCAGTAAATTGTGCTCCTTCCCATATATGTACCTTCCCTTATTAAAATTATGACTACATTTTTTTAGGACGTTATAAAAAAAATGTTTGACAATTCAATTTATTCAAGTTAAAATTGTTAAGAGTTTAAGGTAATGGTGGTTAATGTTGTGTATATGCCAAAAAGCTAAACGATTAGAAAAGTTGGATTCAAAGCTTTACAGGAGCGATTGATTTTGATAAGAGAGTGATTTTTTATGAATCACATACACTGCGGCCTTTACTGAGGACCTATAGTACTCCAATTATATTTATCTCAATTGACCTGATGATCTCTTTTTTTAGGGAAAATGTAGCACTTGAAGTGTTCTTTTTACGGAAACCTTAAAAATGCTCGCTATTTCACTGCCATTTAAGCAATGCTATTTTTTGAGATAATGCCATTATTAGACTGTTTTTAAGTGCAATCCGGCCTCAGATTCAAATTAACATACCAGAGAAAAACATTTTCATGTTTTACCCCAGTCGGACTTGAACCCGGAACCTCCCGCTACAAAGTCAACCAATCAATCCACTGAGCCATTTGGTCGGTCGGTAAAATTGATTCAAGATCTTTGGTGAAATCTTGAAACTTGCAAATCTTAATACAATCGGCCAGGTATAGTTTCTGTTTAATAGGTTCCTTGTCAAGATCAAAAAAGAAAATATTATTTTTCTTTAAAATAATTACAAGATAATTTTTTCAGGCGAACACAACTTTCTAATTTCACTTCTATAACATAATTGGATTTATGTAAAGGTATTGTTACGTTGTGAGATTTTTAAAACATCGGTTAGTCTAGCGGAGGCTTTTATTAAATATAAAATAAACAAACCACAATTTCACTTGGCATAATATCATTTGAGCTAACTATTGCCGACAATTTTTCCAGAAATTATTCAATAAAATAATTTGGTTGAAAGAATAAAAAGAAAATTTCACGCAAATCAACAAAATTTGCCAATTTCACAATTTAATATTTTACTAATTCAAATGAGAAAAAAAAACACACAGGAAAACTTTCTTTACTTTAGATTCTTTTTACCAAATTTGCTACAAAACGGCGCTTTTCTTTCTTTCTCTTCTATCTTCAGTGTGCGGTTCCTGTGACCATACTTTTTCATTTATTCTGTATCAATTTATGAATAGCTTCTGCTAAGCAAGTTTTATCAAATTAGTGAGAAATGAATTGACTTAGAAATTAATTTTTGACTTAACTTGCGCAGAGTAACAATATATGTAAAAAATATATATAAAAAGACACAGGTTTAAGTTGAAAAAAAAAAAATAAGAGTCTCACATAAGGTCTCACTTTTTTCTGTAGCTAATTTTGAAATAACATTTTGACTCCAAAATAAATGTTTGCAAAAAGTGGATTTAAAAAAGGACATTTCTCATACATTTTCGCAAGAAATTGCGCATTCAGTTACGCAAGACATTGCGCATTCAGTTTCGCAAGACATTGCGCATTCAGTTTCGCAAGACATTGCGCATTCAGTTTCGCAAGATATTGC
>JANSTT010019067.1:0-12270 GCA_026745375.1 Platyura marginata | reverse complement strand
ATTCCTATACATATATATTTTTGAGTATAGCTACAATGTAAGTACTACATATGTACATATTTTGTAAGTGAGGGTTTTTAGAGCAGAGACCAAATAAAAAAATTCAATTAGACTCCATGAACTGTTTTTACTTGCACTATGTTAAAACTTTTAAATTACTCTGATTGTAGCACAAATTTGTTGACGTTGAAAGATTTAATTAAAGACATTATTCTTGGGGAGGTTTTTTTGTTGCAGTTATTTAACTATAAAAGAGTTACAAAACTAAAAGAGAAAAAAAAATTAAAAGCCCATTAACATGTTTATATTCATATTATAATTTTTGTTGTTGCTAGAATTGATTAAATTGAAAACTTTTCCATTATTTAATTAAGTACTTTAATTGAATTTAAAATAACATATACATGTATGTATATGTATATGTCATAAAACTTCTAATATAATATGTACTTAATTTATATTGGAGACAAAATTAGATTAATAAACTTTTAACTTTAATGCCATCGAAAATATATCCGATTTCGTTAAATGCACTTAAAATGTCTAATTTCCTTTCCCTCTATGTTTCAGATTTCAATACATTTAATATTCCAAGCCTTAATAAGCAACAGCTGCTGCCGCAATTTAATTTCCGTTCAAGTTTTTCTGTTCGATGTTTCATAGCATCCATAAACGTGACTTTTTTAACACTCTGGGACCATTTCGATTAAGTGGAAGTTTTATTCTTAAATAATGTGAAAATACAAAATTTAATTATTTCTTGGTTCGCTTATAAACATTTTCATCCGTCTGCTACTGCAATATTTTTAATATACATAATTGTATGCTTTATGTAATAGAATAGGTATTTTATCAAAACTTTAAATATGATATAATAATGTTTTTTGTCCTTAAACTTTAATGATAGAAGGGTTAACAAAACCAATTAGAATTTAATTGAATTCCTCAGTAAAGAATTTTTTAATGAAAATCGGTATAAAGAGATATCGTTTACATACATATGTGTATTACTGGCTACATGGACATTCATTTATTTAATCAATGAAGAAAATAACTAATTTATTGACAATTTAACAGTGTGGCATAAAAAAGAAAAACAACAGTATTGAATTAAATTAAATGATACAAAAATTCTTATTCTTAAATTTTCTAGAATTTCCATTCAAAAATTAATAGCTTCTGGAAACATATTTTTGCATTTTTTAAAAATCTACACAATATTTATCAGATACACATAAAAACAAACATAAATAAAAAAGATTTTTTTCTTTATATAATCTGACCAAACAAAAACCCAGAAATCTTTTATTTCCTAAATTTACGATCTTTTGGCATGTTACTAAAGGAAAAACCGAACACAAAAAAATATTATGTAAAATTTTATTATCTACCTAATTATTCATCCCAAACATTAGAAAACGTTAGTCATTAAAATTTAATGCCAACCATAAAAAGTTTTATTCAACATTTTACCAGCGTTTTCAATTTTGTCCCCTTAAATGGTATTGCTGTCATTAAGATTTAATCACATTCTGGGATGTTGAAAAGTTTTTTTTTTTTTTAATTTTTCTATTTCCTTTAATATACAGAATACGGATATTTCTGCAATGAAAATGTTCCAAAAATCGTTGTATAATAATTTTCTATTTGAATGAAATAAATAAAACTAATGCTGTTCTCTGCAGTGAAATAAAAGATTTTACCATATTATAAGAACTTTTCCACTATTCATCTGAATTTCTGGAATTTGTGCTAATTAGAATTCAGTTCATTTTAAGCGTGAATTTTCATGAAAACTTTTAGCTATTCCTTATGAAGTTGTGTATAGTTTCAAACGAAGTGTTTCCACTATAGATATATATGTATAGAATGGTGTTGCATATGATGGTATATAATAACGGTAACATCTTCTAGTTTTATATGGAGGTACGTATGGGAAGTAAAAGAGAACAAAATGTTTGCAATTTGTTAAGAAAAGACTGCATGATATAGCGGGTGAGATGCTTTAGACTCTAGATATAAACAATTTATACTCTTTGAAGATATTTCTAATTATTTCGGATGAAACTTAAATTAACTGTACCTAAATATTGCATATCATCTATGAAAATGTTGTCATCTTTCAGACAAGTTTTCTACAAAAGGAATTTCTATGTGGATTTATACATACATACACTTTATATAAAGAAAATTATATTCTGTTTGTATTTGTTATTTATCTTACATTATATTAGTGTAGATATGTATGCATATCAATAAATGGAAGTTTTCATATTTAAAATGCCTTAACTTTTCAAAAGCTGTTTCTTTGATGAACCATTTCTGAACTTTGTAAATTTGTTTAGCTTTAAACTAATGAAAATATAATAAAATATGTTAGGTTTTGGTATTTTTATTTTTATCTTCAAAATAAATTACAAAATACACTACACCTCTATATATAAGCCCCCAAAGTATTAATTTTAAATCTGAACTTATTGTTCAATTTTAATCTTTTTTATATTTTTTATGTAAATTATAATAATGAACATTTTTCTCGCATGTTCAATATATTATTTTACTATTTTCAAAATTGAAAAACTAATAGTAGGAACTTTATTTAATAATAGTCAATTTTTATAATCTTAGCTATCTGATATTATGAACATGTGAGAAACTAACATTTTGAGTAGTTTGTTCGAGGTTCTTATAATTTTTTTTATCTTTTAAATTAAATTTTTTCTATAGAAAAAAAAATTCATAATACATATTTGTGTTGTATATCTACCTACATGGATATTTTCTGTTACTACTACATATATCTTTATCAAATATACAGAAATTAAATTATTTTGGATTTCCGAAACAATTTCGTATTTTCCTTTTTTAAGTTCATATACTCAAAAGTCATAAAACTTCAATTATAAAAAAACCATAAAAATAGCTCATTTTCAACCCAACAATTTTTACAGAAATTTATATGTATAAATCTCATTTTCTACCCTTAAAAATGTAATTACAAAAATCTTTTGTATTCCATGAAGCAATTAACAATTAAATAAAACGAAACATAATATGCAATATTACTATATTTTTAGTTGTTGTTGTTGTTGCGAAATACGAGTAACTTAACATATTGAAATAAAGCTTTGGTATAAGAATCGACAAGTAACGGTAATATCTTGAGCCATGGAACCCTTTGGACATTTGTTTCAATTAAGGGTTGTCTGTATTAATGTATTACACTATAGAGAATGCTATACCTAGTCTATATATATCTATAAATATATAGACATAGTTATACATAATTTATATAAAACCCACAGGAAACTTTTAACTGGGGAAACCTTAATGGTGTGTAGTTTAAGGTACATACATATCAAAGAGGAATTTTACGTTACAGCCGTAATAGATTATTGTTTAGTCTAGGTGTAGGGTATACAAAACTTGAAGATTTCATTTACATATTTCATCTCTATCTCCGAAAATAGTTTTTGATATTTGTAATGTATTATGGAGAAATTTATTAGTAGATATGTAAATGTAAAGTAGGTCATGAATACTATTTTAGGAGCCTTCAATTTATTTTTAAATTTTAATTTATTTTCCAAAAATTATAACTATTTTTTTCATAAAGTCCTATAGACCGAACATTTGGCGTAAGGGTACTCAATTTTTTATTATGTAACAATGTGAATAATGACTCTCTTTCATACAAGTAAATTTTGGGTTATAAATACCATTCTATTCATCTACATACTATACATCTATTAATATATTACTATCCTTTTTAATTGACATAAATGCAAAGCAAAAATGAATAAATAATTAAATTGCAGTGCCACAAGCCGTACATGAATAAAACCTGCCGCCCTTGATGGCCATTGTTATTAATACGCATATCAATCGTTCTCAGAACTCAATAGTTGCTACTGCTTATTAAATTAACGTCTGTCTCAGGTCGAAGGGAACTCTTACCTAGTCCATACATTCACATTAATAACAAGACAGTGTTTAAAACATTGAGCCACTTTTTGTAGATAACATACGTATAAGTACTAAGTAGGTCATTCCTTTTAACACAATTTTCTATAATCTCCGGCTAATATAGAAGTCTGTAAATTTCCTCTGCAGACAAATTAAATAAAAAAAGAAGAAAAATCGCTATAGGATGGGAAAAGAAAGTAGAAATTATCATGATCATGAGCAAACAAATAGTGTCGGTTCACGGATGAATTTATTGCATTTATAAAGTCAACGCCGGAAGCACAAAAACGGTACTAGGTCGTCTATGGGTAGGAGTACTCTACATATAGAATTACGTAAGTTTGTATATATATGTACTGTACATACAATTTAAAAGCTCTATAACTTTATTTCGTTTCGAGTTATTTTTACAGTGTCTGTATATATGGTAACAGATTGCATATGGAGGGTTATAAAGAGTTGAGGGTTAAAGCAATTTGTGAGACGCTTACGGTAATTCTGTCGTATTTTTATGGCTTGGTCAATACATAAATATTTAGTTGGTTAATTTATGGTTTTCATTTTACTTAGTGTAAAGGGATAAAATGAACAGGTTAAACTTTTTATACGTGTTAAATATCACAGCAATTTATTTTTTATAATGTCTCCGGTTCTTTTTTCTCTGTTGGTGATGGCGTCTAAATAATGCTTTGTGGTGGTTATTCTTTTAATGGTAAAAAAAACAAACATTTAAAATTTAAAGCTTTAGGTTTGTGCTGTGAAAATTTTTCTTTTTTACCCGTAGAAATTTTTTTTAACCAGATTCCGGCTGAAGATAGAAAGCTGAAGTTTTGACAGTTTATCTTTTAGACTTAGAGTAAGATCTCTATTCGGACAAATCGGACAAAATATAGGGAAAGCTGTGTTACAGTGTTTATCTAATTTTGATATAAACCATTCATTTACTTGAATGGTAATCGGAATGTAGAAAAAATGAATATGAGAACAATTATGGAGAATAGTTACAAAATAAATATTTCATTATCATACACTAAAAAGTTCCACGACATACCGTGTTTTTAATCATTTATTCGAATTATACTTATTTGTATTACGGAAAAAATGTATTTGACCAAAATGATAGAGAATAAAATAATGAAGGTATCATTGATATGGAATTTCTATTACTTATTTTTAAAAACACCTTATCACCTTCAATAATTTTTTATTATTGAAAACATTTTCTACATTCACTTAAAACTAGACCTATACTAATTCGCGGAGTAAGTACAATTTAATTGTTTAATTAATATATAAATTAACTCACACGTGCCAAACAGATGTAATTAGTATATTTCGATATTTTTATAAGCAACATTCTGTATGTTTACATATATATTTATCTATGCAGAATGAGTGGATTTTCAAAGAATTTTGTTCCGAAATTAAAGAAAAAAAAATTAATCTCATAGATAAATTGTCACCTAGATGTGTAAACAAAACACTAAAATATAAAACAAATATGGTGTCCTCTCCATGGGGTCTTACGCCACTACATAGTACTCATGCAGTCCTCTCGTTGGGTTTTTACGCGACAAAAATATGCTGTCCTCTCCCTGTGGTCTTACGCCCTACACCACATGTCAAAAATGATTTTGTTCCATTCCCAAGTGAACAATCTTTCCAACCTTTTCAAAACCAAAAAAAAACAAAATTAATTAAATAATCAAAAATTAACACCTTTACAACCACCGTGAGCAAAAACAAAACAGAATACATATAAAACAATATGAAACTAAAAAAACAAGCGAAATTTAACGGAAATAAATTTTAATTTTATACCATGCTTACTCCGATTTTAGTTACGCCAAAAATGAGATATCTAACTTACATATAATGACATAAATATTATTATTGATTTTGACACTTAAAAGTAAACTACAAATATATAAATAAAAAAAATATTTCCCAAAAAGTTCCACTATCAACCGTTATGGCGGTGAAATTATTATTATGTTATCTCTAAGGCTTTTAATCATTTATATTCAATTTACTTAATATACAATATATGTATAAATATGTACATATATCGATGGCTTATATACAATACCCGCTAACTCATTTTTATGTACTTTTCAAGAGACAGTAAAGACTAAATTTGTTTTGTATAGCGTATAATGTGAGCGGATGGTCAAACATTGCAAAAAACGAAATTTTTAAAACAAACTTTTTGTGATAATTTTACCATAGATGCAGGGTTGCTTGCATAAACATCAATTTTATGCAATAAAAAAAAAGCCATCGATATATTTGTTATACAGACAAAATAAACACGCACAAAGTCATCGATAATAAATGATAATAAACAAGTACTCATACTTGTATTTATAATTGGCATAGCCAATTATTCCTTCTTTACTGGTTTTAACTTGAGGCAAGTCTGATAGATGTTGCAAAATATAATAAAAACAAAAACAAAATTTTAAAAAATATATAATATATTTTTACTCATACAAAAATTAAATTTGACTTAAAAGTTCAAATAATGTTCATATCATGAAAAATTGTACATTTTCATGAATTCAGTAACAATGAAAAACCAGTAAAGAAGGAAAAATTGGCTACGCCGATTATAATATACCCGTATGTGTACTTATTTATTATTTACAACTTTGTACGTGTCTATATTGTCTGTACAATAAATATAATTGGGTAAATTGAATATAGGTAAATGATTAAAAACCCTAGAATTGACATAAAATTGATTGTAGCACCATAACGGTATTTCGTGGAACTTTTTAGTCTATGAATGAAATCTTCATTTTTTTATTCTCTATCATTTTTGTCATATTCATTTTTTTGTAATCTAAATACTTTTCGAGTAAATGATTAAAAACCCTTGAAATTGAATAAAATTGATTGCAGCGTCATAATGCAAGGTCGCACAACTTTTTAGTCTATGAAAGAAATCTTCATTTTTTTATTCTCTATCATTTTTATCATATTCATTTTTTCCGTAATCTAAATACTTCTCGAGTAAATGATTAAAAACCATAGAAATTCAATTAAATTGATTACAGCGCTATAACGGTAGGTCGTACAACTTTATGATATACGAATGAAATCTTTTTTTTGTATTCTCTATAATTGTTGTCATATTCATTTTTTCTACATTTCGACTACCTTTTGAGTAAATGAATGGTTTATATCAAAATTATGTGAACACTGTACCACAGCCTCCCCTATTTTTTGTCCGATTTGCTCCAAAAACAATAGGGTTCTTACTCTAGGAGTACATAATAAACTTTCGAAATTTGAGCTTTCTGGCTTCAGCCGTTTGGCCGGAATCTTGATCACGGACAGACGGACGGACGGACGGACGGACAGACATGCATATTTCGACTTAGAATTTCACGAGAAAGACAATTGTGTTGAAAATTTTTTTCTACGATGAGTATAAAGGAGCGTTACACACTCCGTACCAAAGTTATAATACCCTTTGATTAAATACGGGTATAAAAATATTTTAATACAATAATCAAGCCGAAATGCATTACTGCATGCGACATAATAATATAATTTTGAAAGATAACAAAGAGGAAAGATTTTTTTTTCTAAACAGGCGCCAATATCGTCCAGTAGACTCATATTTTACTTGAAATGTGATACTAAAAATTCTGTCCAACTCTTTATTATGCAAAAAATAAAATAAAAAATATGAATATATGGCGCGTTTTGCTGAAAGTGCTATGAAGAAAATGAAATTCTTTGGAACATTTATGACACCATTTTTGCATAAAATACTCGTGATACTTCAGTTTTAACGATTGTGTTTCTAACTTCTTGAGCATTGTGCATTTAAATAAAATACAATGAAGTGTTTTTATCATTTATATTTAAAATTATAGTTTTTTTTACTAAAGAATACTTATTTTTGTTGGATATATTTCTCACTTCCTTTTAATAAAATTGTAAGCAATATTACTGGTCGACCAAGATGGAACCACACCATAAATGGCTCTACATATTTAATTAACGCTTAACATTTAGACTTGACGTCAATCAATAGTTACTTTTACGCAATATGTTCAGGAAAAAATAGCTATCTTCTGGATATAAATATACTTCTGTCTTAAACTGTGTGAAAAACATGTTTGTACAAATGTACAAAATGTGAACATACTTAAAAAAAACTTAAAATTACAATATGTACCTAAACTTTCAAACAAGTTTTTCACAAAGTTTACTAATGACTTATATTTATGAAAACATAACCGCACAATAGTTTAAAAAGCTTTATGTTTGCTATAACATGCATACAGTTTAAAACCAGTCTCGCATGGATTTTTTCCCATAGTCGATTTGCATGAATTTACCATCCCCTCAAGTTTAGCCTTGTCACCAGCTTTTAGCAGTTTTTCAATGGCAACTTTTACTTTAAATTCTCCATTTGAGTTCATCAACGCTTATTTCTCAAGAAAACATTTAGCAAAACACTGAAACACACCAAAGAAATAATAATTTAAATTAAAGAATAATTAAAATTATATTGTTTATTTTTAATTAACATTACATGAGCTTTCTCATCTTTGCTGGAAAAATCACCGTCTTTTAATTTTTCAACGACTTCTTTTGTCGCTCCAATTTCCTTAATACAAACTTGTTCATGTTCTTCGGCTTTGTGCTTTTGTTCCTGGGTAATAGCCTTTTAATTGAAATCATTTTTAGAAACAATTTAATTAAATGAAATTAGGCAAAAAAAATTAAATTTAAATATTCGAGTAAATATATTTAAAACTTAACACTAAATGCAATAATGGCAATTAATATTTTTAGTTTACATTATAAAGATTAAAAATTATCTGTGTATATATGGCGTATGTTTACAGCATTCCTTCCAATACAAAACATTCATAACGATTATAAGCACTTTCACAAGCAGAACTTCCTTCCAGATCTTTGCATTTCATAATTGCTGCTTCAACCTGTTCAAATATAAGTAAATTGATTTTAATAACATAAATATTATATTATTACGTACCACTGACGGTTCGTAAATATTAGCAAATTTTTCAATAAGTAATTCCGAATGAAGATTACCACTTGAATCCCACAGTCCAATCTTTTCAATCAAACATTTAGCAAAACACTATATCAAAAATCAAGTTAACTTTCTTTTCAATTAACAATTAATTTTATTTATATAAAGTCGGTTAAGGTAGGACATTATCTTCAATCATCAATTTTTACGAACATACTTTTAGCAATAAATCAATAAAAAAAATTAAAATAAAGTTTTGTGAACGTTTGAAAATATTGATCCTTAACCACCTACTAATAACTAGTTATATACTTTAATATTTTCGTTTGATGCAGAGAAATCTCCCGACATTAATTTTCGTGAGTCGTCTTCAGATATATTGTTTTCAGAAAAACAGGTTAGAAACATATTTCTCATTTCTTCATTTTCGAAAGCCTAGAAAATGACACAGATTTTCTATTTAATTAAATATGTTAGTTACATATTCTGCATCTCAATGGAAAAGTTAAAAATGATCTAATTTCTAATTACTTGGCAAATTCATAGTGTTATATATAGTAATAACAAAAATAATAAAACAATAAGCAAATTTGCCAATAATTGCAACTTATTCGTATCCGCATCTTCTATGTAATATTGTTAATGATGTCTTTTGAAATTGTTGATAGTGAAATTATTATTACTGATTGTAATATTATGCATTTTTAAAGCTATTCATCTTTGTCAATACCCTCGTGTTATAATCTTCTACAATTACAAAACATAAAATGAAATTTATAAAATTCCAACCGTACCGGGATGATATGGAAGTATGTATGTTTTTAAGACCCTTCTCAATTTGTGAATTGTTTCTATAATTATTTCTCTTATTTTTTATCATGAAGCTTTTTATTTTAATAATGAAGCAAAATTAATACTGATTCTACTTACTTTGACATTATTAAAAACTAGCACTAGAACCACTAATGAAATGACAAATTTCATTGTAATATATTTTATTAATGAATCCAATTCGAAAAATGATTTCAACTAAGAGATGAATTGTAGTGTTCCTTATTTATATATCGACTGGGCTAAGTGACTTTTAAAATGCTTATTCGTCAGTGACATATTATAGATTTTTTGAAAAATATTGGCCATATACATATATATACACTTTGACCACCATAATTTCCAAAATAAACGAATCATTTAATTATAATAAAAATATTAATAATAGATTTTTGTTTATGTAGGTATAGATACATATAAATTTGTCTATACTTATCTGCTGTCGATAAAAGTTGCAATATCATTTGAATTTTCCATTCTATTCTTCTTTATTAAAATATACCTACCTACAACCTATAAATATGTAAATTACAATAATATATTTCAGCGGTTTGAAAACTGAACCTTGCGAAGCTTTCCTAGCGAGTTTACAAAAAAAAAATGTTGGAATTTTTGCTCAAACAAAATGCCATGTCAAATACGTGGCGACTACATTATATATATGTATATTAGGGTGGATTATTTTTAAATGGAGATTTTTGGATTTGAGATTTGCCAAAGCCCTTTGTTATAGCCTAAAAATCTTAAGTTTAAAATTCTGTGCAAAAAAAATTATATTTGTTGGTCCCGCGACCCGTTCAAAGATCAAAATTTGTTAGTTTTTTTAGTTTTTGACCTATAACTCTCCAACGAATAATTTAAGCTAAATTTGATGTATAGGTTATTAAATTACCTTTAAAATGATATATAACATGTCTATGTTTTGTTCATATTACAATTATTTAGATAGACTTAAATATAAAAAGTCATGATTTTCAGATTATAGTTCAACTAACTTTATCAATATAAAAAAATTCTTGATTCACAATGAACAAATAACAAATAAATAAATAAAAATAATAATAAAAAATAAAAAATTCATTTTTTTATAAAATTTTTGAAAATCGCTTCAGAGTCGTCTTGGAAATATTTACCTCAAAATTAAAAAATATATTGTTTATAGTTATTCAAAAAAATACTTAATTTCCAGATTTAGAAAATATTTTAATAGTAATGTTGGCATATATTAAAGCTAGGGAAAACTATATTCAAGGAAGTAGAAAATTTGAGATTCATAAATTAAATTTCAACGAAGCAGATTACATGAATATTGTAAGAGAAATTTATATGAGGAAGTATTCGACGAAATTATTGATAATCCCGACAAATCCATCGTTACTAGGTACCTATCTGGGAAGAGTTTCCTAATCACACTCAAGAAGTCGAGAGAACGGTGAAACTAGTCAAAGAAGCTTTAAAATCAGTATGCGGTCATACTCATCAAATCAGTATGCGGGGTTATATATATTTACGCAAGAATAAGCATTTACAATATAAAGTAACGATAATACCTTTTAATTAGTCAAGTAATCATTATTTAATTTAAATAAAGATCCTCACAAAACACAACTAATTTTCACATATTAATTAAATGCTGCGTTGGAGAAGCAGAAAAGATGGTGCAGCAAAGATTTTAGATGAGAATCTAGCAGTTCTGACTAAAGCGACAGCTCTTGAACCCGTTATTCTAGCTGTAACAAAATTGAGTAAACAAAATGCCAACGTATTAGCAGTCGAAGGAATACTTTTGTATGTTTTTCGAAAACTAAACAGCATAAAAAGTCGTCTATTGAATAAGTCATATCTTATATGCTATACGTTATAAGCTAATGCTAATGTTTCTTCACCATGGAAGTTATCCAAAATCAAATGACTTTTTCTTATATTCGTCATTATACAACAAACAGCCACGAAATTGATCAGTCTATTATATCCAGCTCTTGCAGAAACAAATTCCTGGCACCAGCTGTTCTGGTTTCTGGAGCCTAGGCTCATTTACATCAACCAAACCCAAAGAATCTTCTATTTCTATAATAAATTTAGACAGAGAATTCAAAATCACAGTGACTAACAGAAAAAGATCGGACAAATTTGATAGTCTTGAAGCACTTCTTACAATTAACCTCACCTCCACTGTTTCGGTAGCTGGCAAATACGCTGAAAGCATTGGTATTTTATTTCGAAAACGAATCATTAAATATTCTTTTTTTAATGTATTTATTATTGTTTTTTTTTTAAATCGGGTAAAAGCAAGAAAAGTACCCGGTTAATAGTCGAATTAAGTATTTGAAACACCCTCATGATCTGCGTGACGGTGTTATTAGGACAACTCTAAACTCGATTGTCCAAAATTTGATTCAAAGAAAAATTTTATAAAAAAATGAATTTTTATTTTTTATTATTATTTTTGTTTA